>CM022776.1:9319685-9492185 GCA_012411365.1 Ameiurus melas | reverse complement strand
ACTCAAGTGGCAGCTTTTTGTCTTGTGGTGTGAGGAACATCAGTTAGACCCCGTGAATTGCGCAATAGCTACAGTCCTAGAGTTCCTACAAGAACCTTTCTCAGCAGGGTTGGCTCCTTCTGCAATCAGGGTTAACGTGGCCACCATTTCGGCCAGCCATGCCCCTGTTGATGGAGCCTCTTTGGGGAAGCATCCTCTAAATTTGAGGTTCATGCATGGTGTCAGACAGCTGACTCCCATCTGCAGGCCGCGAGTACCTTCCTGGGACCTTTATGTGGTCTTGGAAGGTCTGTCAGGGGCCCCATTTGAGCC
The DNA here is from genome assembly GCA_012411365.1 of Ameiurus melas. Classification (NCBI taxonomy): domain Eukaryota; kingdom Metazoa; phylum Chordata; class Actinopteri; order Siluriformes; family Ictaluridae; genus Ameiurus; species Ameiurus melas. The sequence continues at coordinate 9,491,873 of CM022776.1, read as the reverse complement.
CTTAGAGTCAGCCTCTGAGAAGCTTCTGACTCTAAAGGTAGCTCTTCTGCTGGCCCTGACATCTCTCAAGCGAGTGGGAGATCTACAAGCTCTCTCTGTTGCCCCCTCCTGCCTTGACTTTGTCCCTGGACTAGCCAAGGCCTTCCTGTGTCCTAGGCCGGATTATATTCCTAAAGTGCCTACATCAGCTGCCCACCCTGTGGTGTTGCAGGCCTTCTGCCCTCCTCCGTTCCTCACACCAGAGCAAGGGTTCAAGGGTTCAATTCTAGGCCCTTTACTGTTCAATATTTATCTATCTCCACTTGGGCATCTGCTGCGAACACTTGGCCTCCATTATCACTTTTATGCTGACGATACCCAAATTTACATTCACTCAAGATCTGGTGAAAGCATTGATGTTGGTTATCTTTCTGGCTGTATTTCTGAGATAAAGAAATGGCTGAATAATAACTTTCTGTGCCTGAACAGCGGGAAAACTGAGGTCATGCTCATAGGTTCCCGTCATCAGATTCGCAAAGCGGCTCCACTGTCTCTATCTGTTGATGGCTCTGTTCTAGAGTTCCAAAGCAAGTTGAGGAACCTTGGTGTAATTTTTGACTCTAACCTCACTTTTGATTTTTTTGTTCAGAGCACTGTGAAAGCTTCCTTTTTTAACCTCAGAAATATTGCCAGATTAAGACCAATGCTAAACTTATCTGTCGCTGAAAAGCTGATCAATTCATTCGTTGTCACGCGGTTGGATTATTGCAATGCCGTTTTAGCCGGAGTTTCTAAAACTGCAATTAACAAATTGCAGTATGTTCAGAACTCTGCCGCCCGGATCCTGACGGGAAGCAGGATATATGACCATATCATTTCTGTTTTGAAGTCCTTACACTGGCTCCCGGTCAGGTTCCGGGTGGATTTTAAGATCTTGATGTTAACATACAAGGCATTGCACGGATTGGCTCCACAATATTTAACTCACTTATTAATCCCGTACACCCCACATCGCAGACTGCGCTCCTCACAGGGTCTACTTACGGTTCCACTAACCTGCCTTAAGTCTATGGGTGACAGAGCTTTTTCTGTCTATGCTCCATCACTTTGGAACTCTCTTCCCCCTGAACTCAGGGAAGCTCAGTCCTTTGGCATTTTTAAAGCTCTTTTAAAGACACACTTTTTTAAACTCGCTTTTGACTCTTAATATCTTTTTGACTGTTTTATATTTGTTTTTTATTACAGTTTTAGTCATTTTATTTAACTTTTATTTATTCTGTGATTTGTGTTTTTATGTACAGCGCTTTGCGAAGCTACTTTAAAGGCGCTTTATAAAATAAAGTTTATTATTATTATTATTATTAAGAGAGGATGTACTTGCTGTGTCCAGTAAGGGCCCTCTGTACTTACTGTACGTCCACCGCTACGGCCAGTGGCGTAAGTTGGAGCAGCTGCTGGTCTGCTTCGGTGGCGACAGTAAAGGTGATGCTGTGTCAAAACAGCACATCTCTACTTGGATAGTGGAAGCAATCTCTATGGCTTACGAGGCGCGCGGTCTCGCCACGCCTCTGAGTGTAAGAGCTCAGTCCACTAGGGTGGTCGCCTCATCGAAGGCTTTGTCCAAAGGGATATCCTTCCAGGATGTGTGTGCGGCTGCAGGGTGGTCTATGCCACACACATTCGTTTGTTATTACAGCCTGGATATTCATTCCACCCCGGGCTCATGTGTCTTGCAGTGACCCTCGGGCTTGGGTATTTTTGAACAGGCCGTACCCTCGGTATGACGGAGTGGCTATTCCTGTTCCCATACTGTTTTTCTAAATGCAAAATCCCTTTGAAAGGGAACCCTGTTCCATGAGAAGGGAACGAGACGTTGCATAGCATTGTCATACCAGGGCAGGCCTGTGAATTGCGTCTTCACTTCAGGTAATAGAGGCTGGCGGCATGGTTCACAGGTGCCACACATACATATATATATATATATATATATATATATATATATATATATATATATATATATATATATATATACACACACACACAACAAGAGAGAGAGAGAGAGAGAGAGAGAGAGAGAGAGAAGCACACAGCCTTAGAATAGTTTTCAAATTGGCCAGTGTTCATGTTTGGGCCCCTGAGGGAGGCTGTGCAGATGTTTGCCTGTTTAGCCTACTTCTTTTGACCACCTCTAAGCCACCTGGCCAGTCTTTGTACTCTAATCAGTGCATCCATACATTCACAAGCTACTGCACACAACAAGCTCTAACATGAAAAAATTGTGATGGGGTGTCCTGTGACTGTCAAGCTGTGATGGCCTTTCAGTACATTTGTTTTGCTGCAAACTTTGTTTAATGCATGATATTTGGAACAGTAATGAGCATTATATTGTACTTTTACATAAGCTTAAGACAGTCCCAAAAGACAAGTGTGTATAATAAAACACAATAAAATCACATGCATAAATATGAATCACATGAAAATGAATAAATAAAGCCAAAAATAAAAATAAATAAAAAAAACACAATAAAACCCGTGTATACCTTCTCCTGCAAACTCAATTTTACTATGCTGATTGATCATTACAGGTATGTAAATATACAGGATCTTTGTGAATAGTCTCTATATTAAGGGCACTAAACCAATATCGTAGTATTGAAGATGCTGACCTCCCACTGCTAAACATTGTATCCCATCATGCCCCAGTGTAAACATGTTTCATTATTCAAGAAGTTCTTGAAGCATAAAAATTCAGTATAAAGTAAAGGGTGCAGTGCTTTGATTTAATCTCAGAGATCCTGTTCTCTAAATCCAAGAAGTTCTTGAATCATTATCCTAACATCATTAGCCTAATATCATTAGGTTGCCATATATGCATGTATAGATTTTTATTCATCCATCTATCAGGCCATCCTTTCATCCATCCATCCATCCATCCATCGATGCATCCAACCATCCAACCAGTCAGCCATCCATCCATCACAAATATGAATCTGGCTGTCTAAACAATTTCTCAACTGTTTTTCTTTAAAACATTAACCAACTTTTGGTTTTTGGCTTTTTTTTTATATTATTAGTTTAAAATTCTTAGAGGGTGGCACTTGGACCTAATGTGTTCTGTGAAGGAAAAGAAATTAACGTGCTATGGTTCAAATGAATGTTCATGATACATTTGAATAATAAGCACATTTGAATAATGAACTTAATATTTGAAGAGTTAAATTATGTTCATAAAATAAATGTGAGCTGAGGGGGTCTGTGGAATTTATTTGACAGTTAAAGGGGCCCCTGGCTGTAAAAAGTTTGTAAACTATTGTTATATAATATACTTATTAAAAAGCTCTTTTCCAGACAGAGATACCGTATGCTGGGATGAATTAAAGACAGAAATTTGAAAATCAGTGTGCAGTGTGTGGGACACATAAACAGCATCTTATCACCTCAAACACTGTATCACTGCTAAGTCACAAGAACTGATGGCAAATGGAGGGAGATTTGCTAGATAATCAGAATGATCTGATTGACAGACAGAATGATCTGTCTTTCATTCTTAAAGTTAATATAAGTAACAGTTCATTTTTCCTTCATTTCAGAGATGATCCAGGACCTGTAGTGACCTACTGTAGTACTGTAGACCACACTAATTTTACAGCATTTGACTAATTTGTATGCATTTATTTACACTGAGTCACCAGTGTAGTTTGTATTTATTTGTAATTACAAATAAACTGGCAACTCAATGTAAACAAAATGCATTAAAATCTATTATCTGTGTGTGTGTTTAAGTTTGAGCTGTTGCCATGCTCATTCATTTGTACTTACACACAACATGCAGAAATATCAATTCAATCCTTGTGTCTCTCGAATCAATTGTAATTTGAGGCAGCAGTATGATGCATATGTCTCCAAAATGACCTGACACCTCTGAGAGATATAGTGACATGCTTATCGATTATTGTCATGTTTGATGATGCTGAGTTCTACTATTGAAAGAGGAAAAGGGCAATGTGCTAGTACCAAGCAACTACGATAAGAATAGTTGTGTGATTTAAAAAAATAAATAAATAAATAAGATAGATTCAAACAAATAGATAGATAGATAGATAGATAGATAGATAGATAGATACATAGATAGATAGATAGATAGATAGATAGATAGATAGATAGATAGATAGATAGATAGATAGATAGATAGATAGATAGATAGATAGATAGATAGATAGATAAAGACATATAAGACAACATACTGGATGATCAGATGTAATCATCTGGGTTAATAGGACAAACTTGCTTTGTGTTCTCCTGTGTGTTTTTCCATAGCTACCCGAGTTTTATTTCAGACATCACCCAGTGGATATTCCCATACAGAACTTGATTGTAGTAAATCTACTTGCAAATGAATCACAAACTGAATCATATGTACCCATCTTGCTTTTAATGTCACTGCCTAAAATAAAACACCTTGGAAGATCTTGAAAGCAGTCTGTGGGTATGTTTTGTATTTGCTTCTGTATGAAATAATTGCAAAACTTGGCTGGTGTATTGCATGAGACCTTAGGAAAGCTCCATTCTTGTCAAAAAAACCCAAAGCTTTCAATACCCCAGACATTAATTTCTACTCATACTGCAGGCGGCCCACTTCAGTAATACCCGCTGCCTGCACTTTTTCACTGGTTTTTTCTTGGTTGTCAGTGCTCTCTTGGCAAGCTGCACGTGAATTAAATTGCCTTGATTTCACACTCAGATGAATTCCCTGGAGGTCCTGCTGGATCATAAGTCAGAAAAGGGCTTATTAAAAAAGCTGAACTAAAGCCATCATTGTGTGCTGTCATCTCAGTTCATGCACAGAGAGAAGGACAGTAGATTGATAGTGAGGGCGTCTTCTGTTAATTCTACAACTCTGGAACAAAGAAATGACATTTAGCATGTGTCTGTGTGTCACAAATAAATAAGTTCACTTCTGTCTTGGCAGCAAATACTTAAAGACAGAGAGAGAATGAGGTAAGAGAGATGGTGATTTATTAATCTCATCCAAACACATGTTAGAGAGAGGTCTGTGGAGAGAAGTGTGAATTGTGTATTCAGGGAAGTTGCACTGAGACCTGTGCAGCTTATTCACTCATGGTAGTTAAAGAAGAAATCAGGACTGTCTGGCACGGTTTTGGAACAATCCTCTAGGGCAAAACTGCTCTCTGCAGTCAGATGGTTTAAGTGTCCTGTTAGCTTCAGCTAAGCAACAGTACCAACTGAAAGACTTAATTCATTCAGTCCTTTTATCGCACCTTCTTACTTTTACTGTGGGCTGTTGTTGTCCAGATGGTATCCTTGTATGGACCGTTTAATGTTACCTAAAACAAATAACTTCAATAAATAGATTTTTTTTAATTATTATGATATTCTACAGTTGTCTTGTAATTGTGCAAGTTTCTCTTTACTTCTCAGTCAGTCAGCCTCCATGCATTTCATTTTGCTCCATAGGACTGCAAAAAAATATATATAAATATAATAAATATAAATAGTTACAGGCTATAGTGTGTAACTTTATTTAATCAATATATAGACTCCTTTCTGATGTCTTGTATTTAAATTTTGACTATAATTCTATAATACTTTTATTATTTTATGCTTCACTGTCTCTTACTGGACCAATCAGAGTACAGGGACTGCCATCTGGTGTGTTCACTCAACTGTTTGACAGCTAAAATTGTGTGTGTGTGTGTGTGTGTGTGTGTGTGTGTGTGTGTGTGTGTCTGTGTGATTCCACCTTTTTTCTCCATCAGATTTCATTACATATTTTTTTAACAAGTATTCTGTTTTAGATGCACTGTGTGTGTGTGTGTGTGTGTGTGTGTGTGTGTGTGTGCGTGTGCGTGTGCGTGTGCGTGTGTGCGTGTATGTGTGTGTGTGATACTTGAATGAGTGCAAAATAATTGTAAGAGTACAAGCTTTCATTCTCTATTCCTTCATTTATTCTACTAACAACTAATCCAATCATAATTACAATAGTAGATAAATAGTAACACTTACCCCGTTAATATATGCATAATGATATATTTACTTTGCAGATTTGGTGTTTACAGAGAATAATAATAAAATTATCAAATTCATGAAAAGGGAACATTGTGGCAGACCCAGGCCAATAAAAAAGGAAAAGAAAATGAAAGAAAACAATGTATTGCTGTCTAAAGATTGAAAAAACTATATGTAAAAGTATCATTTTGTGCAGTAAAGAGACTACTAAGTCTAAGACAGGTGTCTAAGAAAGTATAATACATTTATGCGTTATTTTTTTATGCAGAAAAACCTCATTTATTGTATGAATTGGCTACATCTGCCACCCAAGCTTGAATCACTGTTCAAACTAATTGTACAACTGTGCATTTCAAGACCCTCTGGTAACTTCTATACATTAAAGAAAAGGTGAATGTCTCAAGCTTGCAAATTCATTAACAATTCAGATGACTAGATTTGGATGAAGATATATAAGTTAAGGTTGGGTACAGGATTAACATTTGTACCTTTTTTTAAGAAATTACAGTAAATCCAAAACCACATCACCCTCCCTGATTCCAGTTTATATAATTGGAGTTCATACCACCACAGATTTGTAATGAGATCAGAGAATAATATAGACATAAATATAGATGATAAAAGAATTGTAGGAGCAAGGCCTTCCCCATGAAACGTAAACTGATCATGGTATCGCCCGTTTTGTAGACCACAACATAAGTAAAAGATTTTTACCTCATTGTTTTGGTTTAAGAGAATTTGCTGTAGAAATATCTTGCCAAATATCTTATTTTCCATTTCTCTGGTTTAATCCATCCATCAATCCAATTTCTGTACCGCTTATCCTGTTCAGGGTTGTGGGGAACCTATTCCAATTCCAGGCAACTCTGGACACAAGGCAGGGGACACCCTGAATTGGGGACCAGCCCATTGTGCAGGGCACAATTGCACACACATTCACATACAACTGACAATTTAGAAATGGCAATTAGAAATGCCTTGCAACACATGTCTTAGGACTGGGAGAAGCATGGGGAGAACATGCAAAACTCCGCACACACAGGGCGGAGACAGGATTCAAACCCTCAAACCCACAACCCCGGAGGTGCGAGGAAAATGTACTAACCAGTAACCACTGCTTTCATTAATTCATTCATTCATTCATTCATCTGTGTGTTTGAATATAGGATGTATCTCTAGTATCTCAAACATACAATTTAAGTGGCCCCTGGTGGTCTAGCAGCTCCCACACTCTCACCGCCATGACCTGGGTTCAATTCCTGGGCAGGGAACCAACCCAGCCACTGTTATTCTCAGTGCCGGTCCCAAGCCCAGATAAAATGGGATGGTTGCGTCAGGAAGGGCATCTGGTATAAAACCTGTGCCAAATCAAACATGCAGATCAATGATCTGCTCTGGCAACCTCGTAATGGGGAGCAGTGGAAAGAACATCATGATGATGATGAAACTCTAGTACAACTTAAAGCTTAAGCTACACTTCTAGCACTGCACAATGCTTTTACAGTATCATTTGCCTGATCAGGACTGCAGTGTTTAAAATTAGGCTACTTGTTTATATTTCTAGTAATAGAAACAACTCAATTTGTTAGAAAACATTGCAGACAAGTACAAACAAAAAGAACAGTTGTCCAAACAGGATTTAAATAAAAAAGCGTGTGTACGTCCAGTTGAGACCAATTAAAACTCAAGTGCTAAGGAACTGCCAGAATTTATAGATCATGTTGTCAGTGCTGACATTTCTACCTCTGGGTTTTTCATTGTTTTCCATAGTTTCTGTGGACATTGTGATAGGGCTCCAGTTAAGTCCCTTTCAGTTTAGGCCATGTCCACTTTAAATCTGAATACAGATATGAATATGTGGAGCACTAAACTGATACAGATACAGTGTCATTAGCAAATTTGAGAACAAAGACACTGTTCTCTGAAGTATGTGTGCAATTTTAATGTTTGAGATGTTCCTGACTCAAAAGTCCATTTGTCTGATCCTGGCTCTAATTAATAATATATTCCACTAATTAAGTATGCTTGTTTCAGCATATTACCTTAATGCCTGAAGTGGCTGTGTAAAATTGCCGACTGTGAGTAAATTTTAAGTTGCATCAGTTGACACTTTTTACTCACACATTTCTTTTGAAAAATCCATAATTTATTTGGACTAAGTTTAGCTCATACAATATATCTGTGTCCTGTGGATTTGTAAAGTATGAAGTGGTAATTTGTGTTATGTGTCCATGTTTCTCAGAGAGAGAGAGGGAACTATGGAGAGACAGAGGAAGAGTGGTTAAATAGAAGCACCTGTACTGCTAACAGCACTGTCACAGCCATAAGTGTGGCAGTAGCCAATCGTGTGTGAGTGACTGGAATACATTGTACTCTAATTAGCTTGTTATGGTGGCAAGTGACAAATGGAAGAGAGGCCATGTTGCCGTGACATTAGCTGTCATGATACTAGCTGCTGTGGCATTAGCAGAAGAGTGAAAATGTCAGTGTAAATAGCTTGAGCACACTAAATGTCACCAAGCTTCTTCCTTCTTTAACACCACATCCCTCTACATCTTAAACCCACTCTCACAAAACACACAGATTAACTCTTTATACTCCACACTTACCTGTGCCTTCCCAAAGAGTCTATACCTAGCTGACTCAAAGCTAAATTTACAATCTAACAATTTCTAAGTGTTTAAGTCCATCCATTCCATCCATTTTCCACACTGCTTATCCTACACATTATCACAGGGAAGCCTTTAGCCTAACACAGGGAAGGCACAAGGTGAGGGACACCATAGATGGGTTGCCCAGCCATCGCAGAGCACAATCGCACACACTCCACATACAATTTGTAAATGCCAACCAGCCTACAACACAAGTACCTGGAGGAAACTCCCAGAGCACACTCCCTACACACAGGGCGGAGGCAGGATTCAATTTATTCTCTGATCTATCTCTGGCTGATTTATAGAAAATATATTTTCACTAAATTTTCTCATTTTGTAGAGAATGCTACATAAATGGAGAGCAAAGCTCTTCAGTGTTTACCCTGCTGAGGTCAGTGTGTTCTTTCATTGATTTCCAAATGTATTCATTTACCATATTAGTGCTCCCCATAATATGAACATTTATCATAAAATATGTTAAGGTGTGTGTGATGTATTCTGCAAAAAGTTAAGATGTTTGTCCTCAGCACTTCCTATGGCTCACAGAATATCTGATATGTTTTGTATGCTTAGTTGGCCTTAAAATATTCAAGGTTTCATCCCATTTTCTATTCAGACCTACACTTCTGTTCACTGGTTTCTAACATGAATACCTTTTTAAAAATAAGCTTTTGCAGCAATATATAGTCATTGAATACAAATGAAGTTCCTGATATGTCTTTAATGGTTATCTGAGTTTTTATTAATTTTTTTGTTGTAAAAGTAAACATGGAGGAAATATGCCAAATGTTTGGCCATTTGCAGTGTCATTCAAACAGATTAAAATATTTCTCAGTCAAGAGATGTTTGAAAATATCATTCACATACATTGTGACAAGTTTCAAAACTGGTCAAAAGATCTACAGAGCACAAACTTGAGCTACCATTTACAATACCACTGAATGATGCTGTTGTGGCATTTGTAATTGCCCTCTTGATGTTTGTATACCAAATGTGTTCACCCTTACCAGTATGGCAGTGTGTTTGGTGTGTGTTCTGTGATTGGAGTGCACCGTCTGATTAGAGAGATAAGAAAGATGAAATAGAAAGCTTGGATTTAAGCGTGATGTAGTTATGAGCTTTTAAAGTGTGAAGGTTATCTTTGCTTGTATTTCCTCATTTGTAAGTTGTTTTGGATAAAGGCATGTCTGCTAAATGAATAAATGTAAATTCATGTAAATGTATCATAGACCTTTAGTGGCAAAACAGGAAAAAAGATTAAGGATATGAAGAAAAAATAATACATTTTTGAAAATGTGTATTTTAATTTTCTTAAAATAGGAAATTTACTTGATGGTTCTTGGTTGATAGTATAAGCAGAATGTTTACAACAAAATATTTTTTTAATGGTACATTTTTAATATACATTGCCCTCCACTAATATTGCCACCCTTGGTAAATAGAATCGAAATTTGTCTTTATTGTTTAACCTTTTGTTTAAAAAAAATCGCAAAAATTCTCTACTTTTATGGATATCAAACAATTGCAAACAAAAGACAGGTTTATCAAAAAATAAAATGCCCGATGAGGTTGGAGAAAAATGGCAAGGGATCTGAGACCATTTTCCCACATTGAATTTCTCCAGATCCTTCAAATTTTGAGATTCATGCTGGTGGACTCTTCTCTTCAGTTCACCACACAGGTTTTCTATGTGTTTCAAGTCAGGGGGCTGGTATGGTCATGGCAGGAGTTTGATTTTCAAAGCTTTTGCTATTTTCTTATAGCCACTTCCCATTTTGTGAAGCTCAACAACATTTTGCAGCACATCACAGGCATATTCCTAAGGGAATTTGACCTTTGTGTTACCTATTTATACTGCTGTGAAAGAGGAAGTCAAGGTTGAACAATTTTCTGTTCCTAATCAACCAAGTGTTCTATTTATTATTATTATTATTATTATTATTATTATTATTATTATTATTATTATTATTATTATTATTATTATTATTATTATTAATCAATGGGAATATACTTCAAATATACTGTAGTTTTCTCATATGAATTCATAGGGGTGACAATAATTGTTGCACGCCTATATCTAAAAAGATAGTTTTTTGATAAAACTGTGTTGTGTTGGCAATTGTTTGATATCAATTAGAGCAGAGAATTTTTGTGAATTTTTTGAACAAAAGATCAAAAGGTTAAACAAACCTTCTTTGCTTATATTTACCAAGGGTGCCAATATTTGTGGAGGGCACTGTATACATACATACATACATACATACATACATACATACATACATACATACATACATACATACATACATACAAGAGGAACAAATGAAAAGTGTCAGAAACAAAAATTTCAACATTTAATTGTTTTACTGAAAGTCTAGTAATTAAGTAATGCTGGTACTATAAAAGTGTGACTACTTGGTCTAATTAATTTGTCCAAAGGTTCTCATTCCTATAGCTTATGTCCTCTCTTGCTATACACTGGAAACATATTTGATGTTTGATTCATTCCTTAGAAATGTCATGCTGATAAGTGCAGGAATCCATCTTCCAGGAGGAACACTTGGTTACATGGACAATGATCATAAATATCACAGGTAAAGATCATAAATAGAGAAGGTGGAAGAAAAAATTACTGAACTTTTGAAAGGTAAAATGTCTTGTTTTGACCTGCATTGATTGGCACCATTTCCGTATCAAGCTTTAACCTTCAATCAAGGATATTTGAAAATGGAATTAGTAACTCTGTATTGTATTGTGCTGTGTTATTGCATTCACTGTGCCTGTTTTCTCATTGTCTCTATAAACATTCGTTTCTTCACTGTTTTCATTGTAGTTCAATGATGTATTTGTTTCTTAGCTGCTGGGAAGTGCTATTCATTTGATATACAAAGTGTTCTCCATTGTGTTTTGAAGTTGAGCGTAATTATTTTTGAAACAGTATGCAAACAAAGTATACAGTGTGCTGAAGAAATACAGCCAGTAGAGCATATGATATGATTTTTTTTTATGGGATTTATGTGATATTATTGAATTTATCACATTCTTTATCAAAACAATGAAAAATTTGGTAAAAAAACAAAAAAAACAAACCTGATCCACATAAAGTGCTATTGTGCTGAATGAAAAATAAACTTGCTTGTTAGCAAACAAACAAGCCTGTAACACCAAATAATGTAACTGCTGCATTTGCTGATAAATACATCCTACATAAATGTGTGTGTGTGAGAGAGAGAGAGAGAGAGAGAGAGAGAGAGAGAGAGAGAGAGAGAGAGAGAGAGAGAGATTAATGACGTGTTTCTAGTGGGAAGCGATGTATGTGATTGAGAAGCTATCCTTGCCTCATTGACCTTGTGAGGGTCCACTCTGGTAAACCCTCCTTTGTCTAAATGTGTGTTCATGTGTGTATCTAATGAAGGGTGTGGGTGTGTGTTGGTGTGGATGTGTGTACCTGTATCCTTCATCATATGCCATTAAAGTGTGGCTACATCAGCCTCTGATTCTTAATCAGCACCCCAGGCACTGAGCCTGGCTATGTAGTATGCACCATGGAAAATCCTGTTGTACTGGTCTCTTCCAAACTTTCCTTAATATGGGTTGGACTCTATTGGCTTTGTGTCAGTTGAGACGTTAGGATTCCTATTCACAAAGAAAGCTAAAAATAGCTCCTGCAATTCAAACATATGTGTGTTAATCATAATATTAAGACTCTGACAGTATTTTTTGTAAGTGTAAAGCAGAAAGCATTTTGGCACTAAAATCACACATTCCACATTAAAATTGAAGTTTTGAAGTTAAGGTGAAGTTGTGTTTTTCATCAAATTATTAATGACCTCTCCAAACTGCTATTATCAAGTCAGTCATTACATTTTTCATAACTGAATATAAAATAGTGATGGACTTATGTAGAGGTCTTCATGGTAAACTCAGAAAACTCATTGCACCGTCGTATTAGAATACAAAATAAATAAATAAAAAGAAAATGTTGATTTCATACTACAAGTCATACTACTAAACTACAAATCCATGGATACACATTATAGCCTTCTACATAAGGACTATTCATCAATAATTTAATGTAGTATATTAAAATTCTGTACAAATCCTGTCACGCATAAAGATTATGCGGACAACTGATATGGAAAGATTTACATGATTTTTTTGTGCACGAATTTAGCATGGATTTCACTTTCTTTTCTTTTTTTATTAACAATATCATGCCCTTTTTTTTCTTAACTTAGGAAGCCTTAAGTACAAGTTCATCTTAGTGAACAGGTTTTAAGGGGAAAATCTTAGTTAGGAACTTTTAGCACCACCATGGAAAACTCTTAGTGCTAAGATAATATTCTTTGTGTACCGTATATGGCTGCTGGTCCCTATTTGAGACTTCTCTACTTGGCTGGGCAGACCTCTGCTGTACTGGTCTCTGTTAAGCTAATATTTGCTGGGCTGGTGTTTGTTGGGATGACATAGTGTCTTTTGAGTCTGTGTCTTCTGACCCGGTCTCTTTTGGGTTTTTTGGCAGCATTGCAATCCTCACCAATCTAAATTCCCCTTTTTCAATCCTGAACTTGGGTTTCTGTCTATGTGGAGCTTCATATGTTCTCCACAACTCTGCATGAGTTCCCTCCAGGTTCTCCAGTTTCCTCCTACCTCTCACTGGTGTTTTGGTTACAATTAATTGCCCTTTGACATTAACAAGTGTGTGTGTATGTATTGTGCCCTGTGATTGATTGTCATCTCATCCATAGTGTATTCCCACCTCACATGCAATGTTCCTGGAACAGGCTTTGGATCCACTGCAATCTTGAGCAGGATAAAGTAGAAACTGAAGATGAAAGAAAAAAAATTATAACCGTGCAAACTGTACTGTATGAATATTAGTATAATTACAAATATCTATAAAATTAATTATACTGAAAAAATGTTCTAATACTGAAAACATTTTAGAGTGAACAACTACTCATGGTGCATGATGAGGGCTTGAACCAAACTGCAGCAGGAAAATGTGCATGAGCAATGTTTTCAAAGAAAGGCATGTACTTTCATGGTATATATACTGTCACTGAACATATGTCTTACTGAAGGTGGCTCAGAAAGAACACTGCATGTTCCCTTCACACAAAAGATACGTGCTTTTCCGTTGAAAATTATACTTTAGCTTTGCTGCCATAATAATATCCCATTATAACAATTAGCTTTTGAACATTTTGTGTCAGCCATCTTTGATATTTCATTGCAAACTGCCCTGCTATTTTCCCTGGTCTGAGTCTTGGAGTGTAAAACACTCAAATGAGTAGGAGCAGTTAAACAGCTCCATTTCAGTTGGATCATCATGTATGGCATTATGACTTTAGCATCCATTACATGAATCAGAGTCTAGAATTATAGCTGGATTTTGTACTGGCACTGTTCCATACATGGCAGGGATATGAAGAGCATCTGTTTTGCATTTTAATACCTTAAAGATCTCCTGCAGTGAGCCAGTGATCTAATGCTGCAACTTTGTATGGAAATACGCCAACCACTTACTCTGCTTGCTCAAGTAAATCCAGTAAAGGACATTTACTCACTGTCTACTCATGAAGCCCCCACCCACCCCTGTCTTTTAGAGAGTGTGTATATTTTGTCCCTTCAGCTTGAATATGAAGTCTTATGGATTTATTTGCAAAGCTTTGATGACTGCATCATTAGTACTTTTCTGCATGTTACATGAAATGCCTATATGGCTGATGTTTCTCATCCAAACACCAGAGGTAGGTAGTAACATGCTACATTTACTTCGTTACATTAACTTGAATAACATTTTGAAAAGATGTACTTTTAAGAGTAGGTTTAAATGGCCATATTGTACTCTTACTTGGACTCTTTTACTTTGCCACATTTTGTGGCAGTCCTCCATTACTGTTAAGTGTTAATGAACATATGTACTTTTAATAACTAGTTTATATCATGAATAATGAGGTTGCAAGCCTTGTGATAAGCTGCAGTGGTCTGAATGAGTCTGCAACGACACACACAAACACACACACACACACACACACACACAAAATATCAACATCCACACTCACTCACTCACTCGCTCACTCTACACATTTTTTTATTCTGTTCTGTTCTGTTGTCTTGTTTAAACGCAGATGCTGACAAGTTTGTGTTGTTAACATGTTGTAAAAAAGACAGTCAACTGTTGGGAAAATGTTTGTTTTTTGCAGGGTGTGTTAGATATTGTGTTGAAAATGACAGGTTCTGTGTTACTGTACCCATCACAGGACTGGGATATGCTGCTTCATCTTGAACCCAGGATTTATATCATATAAAGAGAACAGACAGACTTTCAAGGAAAGGTGTGACTTACAGTTCTCTATGTAGATAGAGAATCAGGATTTTCCCTTCATTTTAATCAGATCCGAAGTAACTAACTTGCTACATGAGTAGTCTTCTTATTGGATACTTTATTACACTTGCTCAAGTAATTACGAATATTATTACTTTTACTGTTACTTTTTTACTTTTTATAGTTTTACTTGTACTTGAGTCACATACATTTTTGGCTAATCTTCCCACCCCTGCCAAACACTTACAGTATATTGTGATTATTAGCACTGCAAATGTAACAGGGTTATGTTACTCCATATTTTTATGGAGATACTAGAGATCCTGATCATTTCTGCACTACGGACCTGTCTGATCTGTTCGGATGCCCTTTCTTATCTACTCTCATCTACTCCAATTCTAGACTGCTGGGACTGATGGTTACTTCTAAGGCCAAACAGACTACACATTAAGCCATAATGAACTTTCCTTTACTTTCACATCTGGGTATCTGTTGCTACCCAGATGAGGATGGGTTCCCTTCTGAGTCTGGTTCCTCTCAAAATTTCTTCCTCTTAACATCTTAGGGAGTTTTCCTTGCCACCGTCGCCACCAGCTTGGTCAATTGGGATAAATTCACATATTTAAAATCTGTATCCCGTGTTTATATGTTTCTGTAAAGCTGCTTTGAGACAATGTCCATTGTAAAAAGTGCTAAACAAATAAAATTGAATTGAATTAAAAAGTTATTCCTTGTCAAAATGGAATGTTATAATGAATTTGTCATTTCACTATATGAAAGGCATATTATACAGTATATAACACACTTGAAATCGGACTGTTGCATATGTAACTGTGGTTCTACAACTCAGTGATCCCTTCGAAAGAAACATTGCCTTTTTTGTTTCCTTGCCTACATCATGCTCAACCCTCCACTTAATGATAGGATCACAGTTTAATATGTAACCTTCCATTATACTTCTTTTCAATCCACCAGGGTGGTTTCCTTTAGGAACTAGTGGAGGCAAAATACACTATATGGCCAAAAATATTTGGATACCTAACCCTCCCAGCCATGTGGGGTATTCCCCAAACTGTTGCCACAAAGTTGGAGGCCCATAATTGTCTACAATGTCTGTATGTTGTAAAATTATGATTTCCTGTCACTGGAACTAAGGGGCCAACAATGCCCCTGTCCACAAAGTAAGGTCCATAAAGGCATGGTTTGCCAAGATTTATGTGGAATCACTTTAGTGGCCTGCACAGAGTTCTGAACTCTGTGCACCTAACCTAACTGAACAGCTTTTGGATGAATGCAAAAACAGACTGCATGCCAGGCCTCCTCACATGACATCACTGCCCGACCTCACTAATGCTCTTGTGGCTCAATGAACACAAATTCCCACAACTACATTCCAAATTCTAGTGGAAAGCCTTCCTAGAAGAGTGGAGGCTGTCAACTCTATATTAAAGCTTATGGTTTTGTAATGGGATTTTCAATAAGCACATGTAGGGGTGATAGTCAGGTGTCAATTTGGCCACATAGAGTATCAAAGCAATCACAAGTTTTCATAACACATCCTGATGGTGCTGATGATACTTTTAACAACACTTATACCTTATACTAATACAGCACTCATAAATAGTGAAATTGCCATACATTATAGAGAGTGAGATATGGCATTTAATGGAATATGACACCTTATAACCTGCCTATATATTCCAGACACCTTATAACCTGCATAACCTACATATGGTTGCATAATTGTTTCCTTTACCCAATGGGCTAACCTGTCTTTAAACAGTGAAGCCCCTTTATGGTTCTTCCTAAAGCTTACAAACAGATCATCAGTGAGCCATCAGCTGGCACTTACTTCCACATAGCTCTTGAGAGCTTTTATTGGATATAGGGCTGGTTTGGGCATGTTCTCATCTGCAAGGCCAGATAGGTTGATAGGTTTATTGACAGACTGCAGTGTCAATCTGGTCCCCAGTGAAGACACGATGTGCTGACTGATAATGCATGCAATTTGGCTACTGCTCTGGCTGTAGTGAAGACCAGTAAAAAGCTATCTTAAGCAAAAGCCACTTTATGTGTGCATCTGCCAGAAGTTCATTTGGCAAGTTGCAAAAACTGCAGCAACAGAGGAACATTTCCATTGGCTGCAAAATGCACTGAATCGCTGATAGAATTATGCTGCAGTTACTGCAGGGTTCTGTAAATACCTGTTAAAGATATTCAGGTTCAGACATTGGGCATTGCTCATGCTTGACAGAACAAACACCTTGCCATTCATCCCTGAAATATACAAGAAGTTGTGAAGGTTTCAGCAATTCTCAAATTATCAATTCATGGACTTTTTGTCCATAATATTTTATGTTGAATAATAATTACATTTATTATGGTGTAGAAATTGTAGTAATATTTGCAGTTATATAATTTATATATTGTATGAGTGAGTAGGCTATACTTTGCTAAATAACAACATTCTCATAAAAGTTTTAATCTGCTGTTACACGGACATTGACAGTGTACAACTAAACACTTGAAAATGTACTAGATGCTCTCTAGTAACCCAAAAAGCTTAGATAAATCTGACCATTGCCCAGTGTAACTCCACCAAGTGGTGATTAGTTGACAGCTCTGCCCCTCTCTTTATCTAAGTGTACAAAACATATGGCTGCAAGTCTAATGATGCAATCACAAAATCAATCATTGTCCTTTGGCCAGAAGTGTTCTTGTACGAAGCAAATTTAAGACCAGCCTTGTGTTCAGACGTTGCTTGAACCAGAGTTTAATATGCAATTTCACCACTCAGGTTCTGAATCATCTTGCAGGTAGTGAGCCCACAAAATGGCTGCTGATCAAGGGTGAGTCCCGGTAAATTTAATCTGGGCAGCATGCATTTATTTATACTTTTCATGGGGGTCTTTAGGATTTATCTTTTTCTGACCCTTCCCGTCAGATCTGTTCAACAAGGCTAGCCCTACTGGGGGCATTCACTGAGGTTCACTACAGAACACAATGACAAGGTCTCGAAGGGGTTGTGTAGGTCTTTTCATATTGCAAATATTACTTATTACACTATAAAAACAAACTCCGCATACATTTTTTGGATGGCCAGCGGTTGCTCTCTAGGCATCATTTTTTGAGCTGGGTCAAAGAGAAATGCCAGCATTTTAAGCCACTTGACCTGACTTTATTCTCCTTGCAAAGATGCTTGTTTAAATTTTTGGACATATGTTACTATTTTGTCAATGCACTTACTAAATCTTATATTGAAATTACTGGAGAGTTTGTGTTTTAAGGATTTAAGAGCATCTCTCATTGGTCTATGAGCAGTACAAACTGAATGCATGTTTTGCTGCTGGTGGTGGTGGTAGTGGTGGTGGTGATGTTTTGTTTGTTTTTGGACAATGCCTCAAACCAGACATATATTCCAACAGCATTCACTGTCTGCAGACCTCAGCACTACGTAAAAAATCTTTAAACAATCAATGTTTGGGCAGACAAATTCAATCACAGTCTCTCTCTCTCTCTCTCTCTCTCTCTCTCTCTCTTTCTCTCTCTATCTCTCTCTCTCTCTCACTCTCACACACACACAAACACACACACACACGCATACACACTTATTCCTTAATATGAGGTGTTATGGACAGTCGTGTAATTATTATGATTGTGTAGAATGTAGCATGTTAATTTGTGAGGGAGGACAGCAGTAGTCAACATGCATTTCAAAATTGGCTAGAGAGACTACTATAATGCCATTTCCATTATGGAATAACCTTCATCGTTCTCTCACTTACCCATACACACGTACACACACACATACACACACACACACGCACACACACACACACACACACACACAACGCTATAGTCACTTGATTTCCATTTAATAGTGATTCCCTTCCCTTTTCCCCATGTTCAGAGAGAAAGGGAAGTCTCTGTAATTGAGGTTTACACGCTTGTCTTGCTGAAAAACTGCAGCTCAAGTCTGGTAGAGGCTGCACAGTCATGCATGAAATTACAAATGGAATTTTATTGCCCTACGTCCACTGAATCGTCTAAACAGGAATCATGGGCAGGCAGGCTATGAGCATCTTAGCGTTATAACATCACCAAGCTCACATGCTGGCCTACACATCTTCGGTGGTATATGTGCAATATTCCTTCAATATAGAAATGTGATCTTGTCATAAAACTGGAGTAAATATATATTATTTGATTTCTACATTTTAAAAAATGGTAACCCAGTTTCTCCCTCGCTGTTACTGGCTCTTATAATTGACAAGTGGTTATGTATTGTGACTTTTAGTCATAAATTCCCAGAGTAAATGGAACCATCTGACTGCTTCATTCAGTCTACTAAGCAATGATATTTCAGTTCTGGAAAAACAACAGTAGAGAAAAATAATATATGTTATAAAGTATACATAAAAATGTTACAACAAAATTGTGGTCTATGACTGCACTCACAAAACTGATCAAATGTTTGATAATTAGTTTGGGTATTTTTAATATACAAGATTGATTTTCAAATTAATTATCAAATACGCACATATTGCCATTGTCACAAGCTGGGGTTTTTAACAAGATTAATCACTACTTAATAAATCAACACATTATACAGTTGAGTGCAACAGTTTGTATACCCTTACTTTGAAATGGTGGACAATGATCCCAATGTAGACACCAAGATATTTCATTCAAGTTAGCTTTACAAATGTTTCTTCACAAGGAACATAAATGGTTGAAAATTTATGTTGACATTAACAAACATATAACTGATATTCCTGAATGTGACATGAAATGTGAACTTTTCTTCTGTCTGACTCTAAGGACTATTTTGGGTATGTTTATATTTATCTTTCCCAAGTTCTCCCACATCAACCCACTGGCATGTTAACTCCATTAGCTTCCACATTAGATATAAAACATTTATGCTGGTCTGCACAGGCAATAACAGACCAGCCCCAGCTACTTGAATGCACTTATCAAACCTCACTCTCCACCATGTTCCCTTTCAGCCACAAGCATGGCTCAGTTTCACTCACCATGACTCAAGACACAAGGAAGACTTGTATCAAGACTTTATTTTCCTAGCACCAGTGCCTGTTGTTGTAGTTTTGTTTACCAAAACTAAGACATACATGCCTACTACAACCTTGATGGAAAGTAAACTAGTTATTCTGAATAATAATTCACTAAATACTTGCTCAAAATCACTTTAAGCCTGGATACACTGAATTTACTTTTTTTAAAATGAAGAAAGCAGTTGCTTAAAAAATAGGAATAGGAAAACCAGAGTGAATATAACTTAAAATACTTAAAAAACTTAAAAACTTAAATACACTAAATGGTAAGTTGGTTGAACTTTAAATGTGTTGTAATAGCCAAATTATTGCCCAATTATTATGATTATTATTTCAAGTTAAATTTAACTACAAACCTGTAGTTTAAAAAATTAAGGTGACACCACTAAACAAGAAAAAACAAAGGTATATTCATTTTGAAAATACAATAAAGTTATGGAATATCATGTCTTGCCTTGCTTATGCATGAACATTGTTACAGTCAATATTTCACAACAAATCACATCCAAACTATCTTGTTGGACAGATTACATTCCAGATAAGAGAAAATATTTGTAAAAATGTTTTGGATGAACATTCACATTAATATGACACTTTGAAGCTGAACCATCAGCTACAAATGGTAGCAGAAGAATTCTTGACATACATGAGTTTGTTAACTTAATAGCACTCACCAAATTTAACAGACTGTAGTAAATTTGAGAGAATAAATGTAGCAAGTGGAATATGTCCATAGAACTGGTAAAAAAAACCAAAAAAAAACAAAACAAAGGTATTTGCTGCTGAAAACAGCCCCTACAGGTGAAATATATCCAATGGAATTGGTTAGCAGTAAAACAAAATTTCCACTGCTCACACACAACTGCTTGACTATGAAAAGTAGCTAGCTAACAGGTGAAAAATGTCCATTGAATTGATTAAAATAAAGTTTTCCACTTCTCACAAACAGCTCCTCGAATTCAAAAACCTGCAAAAGAAAACTGGCTTTGCCTTACTCAGCAGCTAACCAGTAGGTGGCCTTGTTAACAAATGAAATTTGCCAGTTTTTAAATACAATTTTCTTGACATAATATATTAAGTTAATCTATTATAAACAAATTTTTATTAATTCAACTGAAAGTTTTTCATACATTCAAATGTGCAATAAAGTTAGTCAAATATAGTTACATTTGATAGCAATGCAATCAAACTTAAATCATGTATATACTGTACATTGTATTTAAATTGCATTTAATTAGATTTGAAACCCAAGCTAACAGTGTATTTGTATATGTATACGTCTGCTTGGTCATACTTGATCGCCATTCCAGAACTTTCATATAGGCAATGAGAACAACAAAGAAGGAAGGAGGCTTTAGAATACGTGTAGTTGCAATGTAATATTTGTAAAAGGAGATTTTAATTAAGAAAGAATTTTAAAAATATCGGAGAACTTAGAAACAATATATTAAAGAAATTTTATAGAGAAAAGGCTAAAATATTAAATATTAAAACTGTACTCTAGACTAGTACTAACACTAACCAGGTGGTGAAATAACCTTCCCCTGGCTGTCCAGACAGTTGAACCACTGGATGTATTTCAGCACCCCCTCTTTATTAAACAATTATCTGAGCATTAAATCCATGAAAAAAGCTAACTAATGTGTTGTACAAACTCCTCCATTACAGGTTTCTAGCTTAACGGTGTTCTTAGACCCTGACCCATGTTAATAGCATACTGTATCTTTTTGATCTTTAAAGCACTTCAGTAAGTTGGTCTGAATAAGTGTCTTTTTTTCCTCATTGAATTGTAGTTTTTACTTAAAATGGTCTTTCCCAATGTTGATATCAATTTAATCCCTCTGTGAAAGGATGTCTGCACAATGTAAATGCAGGTGTTTTTTTTTCACTCAATTAATTGTATGTTTCATTTCTGCTTAAGGCTTAAGGTAAGCCTTCCAAAAATACAATCCTGGAAAAACAGCAGTAACAGCTCATAGGCTTAGACACATTTATGCTTCGTAAATCCTGATTACAAAAATGATAGCAGTATCCAGACTAATGAACCATGTTGTAACATGTAATTAAGGAGTACATGCACACATACACACTCATATATTGTACATATTATCATCAGAACATTCTGCCAATGGTTTGCTGCTCTACAACCCCTGGCAAAAATTATGGAATCACCACACTTCGAGAATGTTCATCCAAGTGTTTTTTTGTTTAGTTTTTTTTACTTCATAGCAAATAAATAATAAATAAATCAAAGTTAAAAACTCAAACAAGTTAAATGAAACTATTTTAATTAATGTATATTTTTTTCCAGATCAAGTAGAAGAAAAATAATTATGGAATCACTCTTTGCCAGGGGTTGTAGCAAGCAACCCTTCTCTCTTCAGACTGCTAATGAATTCAATAAGTTGTCAGTCATCAGAATGGCCTCTCCTACTTTTCAAAGGACACTTAACGAGGATGTGATGGACCAGGGGAATTCTGAGCAAACAGTCTGAGATTGTAATCCACAAATATTACTCCTGCCAGAGTCAATCATCCCATCCATTCAGAGGCTACCAGGAGTAAAACTGACTTCTATCAAAAAAACAAATTTGAATCAAGAGACTCAGAGGTAGGATGAGGATCGAAGTGCAGAAGAGTTATCAAAGCCAGAGGATAATCCAAAACACTAATGTAAGAAACATAACATGGGTCAGACCACATCACTGCTTAGAAGTTACACTATACACAATGATTAGCAAAGCCAGGACGTGACCTGGAAATGTGTGTGATATCAGAGGTCATGCTAGAATTTAGGTGAGTATGACCTTTGCTGGCAGGGAGGGGAAAGGTAATGAAACCTTGTAACAATATGAATGGCTTGGTATGAATGTTCCATTGATGTCATTTTGTAGTTGTGAAATTTTTCACATATGGTATCATTGATATTTTAGTCCTTGTGGACTGCAGCTTATTTAAGTATTCTATCTATTTTTTATCCATCTCACCACTCCAAAAGGTGTGATAAAGGAAATCTATTTTATTAAATGCAAACCTGATGGGCTTTATATAAGATAATTTTTTCACTTAGGTTAAGGCCATTCCCGGGTTACTAAGGCTGGTCCAGAGCTAGGTCTGGTGCAGCTCACTTGCCATTATGTATTTGTGAGTGCCTGTGTGAGAGATGCAAAAGACAGAAGGAGAGTGCACTGATAAATGTGAAATGGAATAAAGAAAAAGAAGAAAAAATATATTTGCTGATAGGATCTGATCGTGTGATCTGTCTTAAGGCTGCTGTCTTTTGACTGCAATTTGCATGAAAATGTGCAGTTACCAATGTTCCTGGCCCACTGTGGGACTGGAATTGGCAAGCAGAACAGGAATATTGGGAAGAAAGCCTAGCGAATTATGGGTAATGTTTTCTGAGAATAAACCTCTGAGGTGATGGTTAGAGATGGATTGCTAGAGCCAAAGAACACGTTTTCGTTGGTATAGCCAGACAGCGATGAAATTCAGAAGAATCACTGCCACTAATCTTCACTGGATTGAACATCAGAGCAGGAATCTCCTGAAAGACCAATACCACCTCAGGTATTAAGACAGATGCTTCAGAGCAGAAATGTTTCTGAATTTTTTTTTCATGTCCTGACCTCAAGGAAATATCTATATTTAGTATCACTAAAAAATGACTTCAGAACAAAATGTACAGTGCTTGAGATGTAGTGGTAAAATTCTTTCATTTGAGACATAGTGCTAAAGTTCTTTCATTTAAGGGGACAGCAACAATGCCTGTACCTTAAACTCAAATATTATAATTTTACATTTTTGTACTCATTTGGCTGATAATTTTATCCAGAGTGACTTTTAAGACGATTAAGACAGCATGCAACTGAGCAGTTTAGGAATTTAGCTTGCTCAGGGATCCAACAGTGGCAGCTTGGCGATGATGGGATTTGAACCACCAAGTTTCCACTGCATATGGTGACAGCAGGGAAGAAAATGCTTCCCAGTCAGTTTTTGGAAAGCGCTGCAAGGTGTTTTTGTATATTGGTCCATAGGCCCAATCCAGGAGTCATACAAACAGCATTATTCTTTATTTGGACCCTTTTTATTAAAGCATAGTACCCAACTATATTTTGAGACAAGTTGCAATTTCCTCGTTAAAATTATTATTATTCATAGTAGTAGTAGTCATAGTAATTTTAGTACTAACAGTAATAGTAGTAGTAGTGGTAGTAGTGGTAATGTTAGTAGTAGTAGTAATAATAATAACAGTAGTGTTAGTAGTAGTAGTAGTAATAATAACAGTAGTAGTAGTACTAGTAGTAGTAGTAATAGTAGAAGTGGTTGTAGTAGTATTTTTGTGTTGTCTCTTGTTCTTTTTATTTTATAGATCCTTTTAATCCAGTGAGGCAAATTAAAATTTACATTAAAAAAAAAAAAATTATATTATTTATTTTAATCAGGTCACCGTCTGATGAAACTCTTACTCAGTGCTGTTTGCATCCTTCTCTCACTATCTATCTCACTTTCTAGAGCTCTTGTTCTCTTTCCAAACAGAGTAATCAAATCGATTAACTGTCGAATAACAGACAACAGCACAGTATATTCCAGGCTGCTGTGTGACAGCATAGGTTGCCAATCACCAAACTAATGAAGCTGCCACTGATCACACAAACAATAAGATAGATAAAGAAATAAAGCAAGAGGCCGTGTCTGGCATTGGACTCTTCCAAGATATTTACAGCCTCTCAGTGCTCTTATTTAAGGCTATTGTAGATCGACATTGTCTAACCAAACCAATACATGGCCACTTGGATTATTGACTGGTGTAGGTTTGTTGTTCTCGGCCTTTCAAACTAAATTTCCACGTTTCAGTATAAAATTAATGCGCACCAAGAGCACTTATTGGCAGAGTGAAGAGAAATAGCTGAATGCATACAATTTTAATTGGTACTGTCATGGATTCTTAGTTGAGCATGTGACATTATTCATCTAATTATCCGAATCCATTTCAGGCTACATTTTTTGCATGTAAATGTAGTTGCACCTAACTCCAGCATAACAATGGTGCAAAGTAGTTCAGTCATTTATCTGCTGGATACTGAATGTTGTCACATTTGGGGCTGTGCAGATGTGTCTTAGGGATATAATTGTTTTTCTTTGTGTCTAAGCATTACTGTCTTAGAAAGAGAAAAGTCTGAATGTGAACGCATTGACTTATCCCATTAACTCCCGCATTTAGTCGTTTAATGGCTGCTTAATTCATATCATCCATGACAACCTCTGTGTGTATGTGTCTGCATGAAGGAAAGCCTAATTATTTGACAGGAACACTGAAATGTATATTAAAACTTTAAGCAGGTGCTTAGGGCTAATTATTGTAGCTCCAATATTTCCTGTTTTATTTATTTATTCTATTATTCTTCCTTGCATATTCCAGCACCTGTGTCTTTGTCTATTAGGGTGCTGTTAGAAAAACTTTGAACTATAAATATAAAATATGAATTCGATGAGGATGAGAGTTAAAGGCACCATCACACTGTCACAACTATATCCTGTTTTGAGTGTTCAGAAGAGTTGCCATAAAACACATATATACACACAAACACACAAGGTCAGATAGAAAAGTCTCCCAGTTTATTCAAAAAGATGAAAGTATATATATCAGACAGTCATGTGCCTTAGCAACAGTGTGCTCATCATTCAAGGTAAAATGTTGGGCCGTTGACACAACCCATACCAGGTGCAAGATAAGAGAAACTAGGAGAGAAAGACACATTCTTGTGATATGGGTTGTCGAGGAGACAGTGTTACATAAACTCACATAAACTCATGAGCTAAAGTATGAGAGAGCATGCCATATTGATATTCATCAGGTGCTAAATATTCATTTCATTGTTTCAATGTAATTTTATTTTCAATATAAAAATGTACATCTATTTTGACATACATATATCACCTAATATGGCTATTGAAACATGTTTCCTGAACATTTTTAGCAGTAATTACATACACTTTCTGTCAAACTGTCAGATTGATTTATGACCCCTCTGTAATTTAGGACTCTGTGTGTTTCCTTGGCTGACAGTTCTGTAGGGGCAGCTAATTTATGACCTCTGTTAACCCTATTGATCTCTACCTGTAAACGTCCTGGAACCTGTCCATCTGAGGGATGTCCTTCCTGGGTCTGTATTGAGGAGGATGTCCATCCCCTGAATGTTTACGATGTGGTTATGTTAATGAGTTTAGAGTGAGTATGGTTCTTGGTGTTTAAATAATAGTTTAAAATGTTGCAGTTAAACACAGAAGACACTCTGTAACTATCTGTTACAGTCACTGCTCTTAGAACTCCTAATACCACTAGAAGACTGATATGTATTTCACCAACAAGAGGACCTGTCGAAATGAGAGAGGACCTGATTTTTGCTACAAGAAAAAAAGAAACAAGATGTTAGATTCACAAAGTTTCTTCATGAAGATGAAGATATTGTGAAGACATTGTTGTTTAGCCCTGAGCAGGCCATTACCAACTTGGAAGACTGTCTCTTAAGTCGACCCTCATATTACAGTGGTTAAAAACGACTACAGATCAGTACATATGTCACACACACACACACACACACACACACACACACACACACACACACACACACACACACACACACACACACTCACACACAATGTCTCAATAATCTATGTCTGCCTACAACAAAGTGTGCTACATCAAAAAGACCAAAGTCCTCTGTTAAAACTATATTTTATATCATGATGTCAGATCATCTATATTTTTATCTAAATATAATCTATATTTTAGATCAAGTCTTTACAACATGTAAGAAGAGTGTTTAAAAACTCAACTGGATCTGTTCACAGTGTCTTTGACTCAAACTTATTTTATAAAAAAAAAAAATACTCCACATTATCAGTGATATCGCGGAAACTGGAGAGGATTATGTAGACCTAGAAAACACACTGGTGTTTTTGCATCTCAAAATCACTAATGCTGATGGTACAGTTATTGCAGACAGAGCCCCCGTGGGTCTTATTAACTATGCAGAGTAACATTATTTTCACAAGTGGATCTGTCGCTTGGAGATCGTCTAATATCACAGAGTTCTAACACATATCCTTATCGTTGCATAATAGTGTCTTGCCAATTTATGGTGAAGACACCCTTGAAACACTCCGCAGGGCTCTTTTACAAAGACTATGCTGGACATATGGATGTGACGGACCTATTTCTTAGAAACTCTACCAAAATCTTTGGTTCTAGCAATGGTTGATAATGATGCGTTTACAGGATCCTATAATAAAAACCCGTCTGCATTTAAAAACTATGACTTAGAATTTTGGGGAATTTATCTGGATGGACAACAGCATCCCATGAAGGCTCTGCAGCCTGAATATGAAAGTGGTTCTGCAGTGCGGGAATTTGGCTTCTGGTAAGCATCTTACAAATCAGGCTCTGTCTATTGATAGGGAGGACTTTCGTCACGGCTACACCCTCTACGCATTCAATCTCACACAAGACGAGGACTATAGGACTAGAGGCAGGTTTTAGACAATCGCTACCCCGGACGATCAACTTAAATGTTTATGCCATATTTGACAGCATCATCAAAGTGTCAAATTGCAGACCGATCCTGGTTGATTACTATTAATATGTAAAAAAATATACATTCTCCAGCTTATAACTATCGTGGATAAGATCTCATACAATACCCATTTTCTCTGTGTACTCCCATGTGACTATCTACCAAAAGACCCTTTAAGAAAATGAATGGTAATAATCAACACACATCCTTCAGGACTCCTAGGTGAACACTGGTTAGCCATCTACATAAATTAGGTCGGTGTGGGGTGTTTATTCAACAGCTTGAATAATTCCACAATTCTGAAATAAATGCAAATAAAAACTTTATTCTCTCCATTTCAACAAGTTGTTTCACAGTAACACATTACTCAAATTAACATTAACACATTAACTAAATTCTGAAGATTAAGTAAGATTTCTTAACTTATTGAATGTTATTAATTCATATTAACATTGACTGAATTCTAAAAAAAAAAAAAAAAAAAAACTCCTGTTAGGCTTCACATTCACTCACCACAAACAAAAGCATTTCTGCTTCATCACTGAACAACAAACTGGTAATATATTATATAAACTTTTTTTACATATTAACTCATATTATCATTAACTTGATATGAAATATACTACTCTATAAATATATTTTTCTGTGCAATATATACTACTTTTTTGTCAACTCAGCTTCATTTTCAATGGTGTACTGGCGCTTTAAATTAGACTCGGCACTGCTTCACTGAAGCAGCATCCGGAGTAAAATTTTAACGGAACTTACAGAGCTTACAAATTGTTTTGTCGTCATTTTTGAGACATCTTTTTGTCATTTTTGTCGTCAGTTTTGAGACATCTTCTTTACACACAGCATGAAATCGATATGTTTCCCGCTCTCTTTTGATTGATAGGATATAATCGACCCTGATCATTGGATGTTTTTAAACTATCGGCTGATGGCCCATAGCAGGAAAAATAGCCTTTATCGGCCGATACCAATTATCGACCAATACATCGGTGCATCTCTTTGACTAAGGCTTAATATTTTCAACAAAACAACTAAAGAACAGAAATTGCTTCTTATTTATTAAACACACATCACATTAAACAATACAGATAATAACGACCAAAAAACATAAGAACACAGAACATAGAAAACTCTGAGATAAAAACTTATCCACTGATTCCACTCAAGAGTGTGTGTTTTGAATACTGGGCCATCTGAGTAATTTGATTGTGCTGATGTCGAACTCGGGAACTTTCTGTTTGTTACGCTTCTTGGATGAGCTGGTTATATGTTGATTTGTTTTTGAAACAGTTAATTGTGTGTCTGACATAATGATTTGGCACTGAGTATTGTGTGTTTAAAGTAGCAAAAGCCTCCAGAAATTTGTTCCAACCAACAGGTCTCTGTGCATCAGAAATCTTTTGTGGTAAGTCTGCGGAAGCGTTAATGTTAATGTGTTGGTCAAACCCATATTTGGTATCGCAGGATTACAGGAATGATATGAATGGTTAAGTGCCCCCTCTCCCACCTGATGTGAATTTAAAACATGGCTTAATGATGAATTTTGAACTGGTTTTGGGTGATCATCTGACATTGATCTTGCAATGTTTAATAATTCTAATAATGCACCAGTAGACTCAGATCTCATCCAATGTCTGAATTAAATCGAGCAATGGCTCAGATTGAATAAGGGTTGATTGTCTATAGCCCCCAGTGACTCCCGACTGTAAGTGTCTTGATTTGAAGGTAGAGCCTCAGGGTCGGTGTCTCCCACAGGCACCAAGCCTTTGTTGGATTGTGGTTCTCCAGGTACTGGGGAAAATGCACAGGTGTCCCACGATTGCAACAGTCCATCACCCCAACTCCAAACATAATTTATATTGTTCGCCGCACAGTCATCCACAACCAGCTCTGTGAAAAAGAGTTAGGGAGAATGTATGAAGAGGAAAAAGATAACACATTGTTTTAACATATATTTATCTAGACCACATACGATCTGATGGTCCAAGCGAACGTCTTGCCTGCTTCTGTTCTGATGCCGGTGGTACGAAATCAAGATCTCTCGCACAAAATCGGAGCGTGCACCTGGGCAATCGTAACCATTTTACGTTTATGTCTTTTTGGCTTACACGGTTTCTTCCCCCAAGCCATCAGACTCCTTAATACAGCAATACAGAGCAAGGCAATACAACAATTACTAAACAGGACAATAGGCAGAGTAAAGGACAATAAACACAGTAAAAGACAATAAGCACAGTAAAAGACAACAAGCACAGTACAGGACAGTGCAGCCCTGCCAACCAATACACTGTTCCTGTTCTTGTGTGGAATAATGTGCAAAGAGATATTACAATATTATGATAAATGTTGTAAATATAAACATAACATTCTAGTTATCATAATATACTATGTTTATTATCAATGACATGCTATATCTATTACTTTTTTTTTATAATCAACTACAATTGATCATTGATTTCTAATTGTTACGTCAATTAATTTCAATCAATACATCAATCTCAGTATTACAGCTAAACTACCAATTAAAATTTATTGGAGCTAAAATCATTGCTAATTTGTGGCTGCATATCAAATGACTTTTATTGGGCTTATATTGCACTAATTTATTCCTGTGTGGAAAAACGGAATATTACCAAGGTTCTGGCTCGGCTACAGCAGCAGTCACACCAAACTTTCATTGTATTACAGTGGGGGGAAAAAGTATTTGATCCCCTGCTGATTTTGTACATTTGCCCACTAACAAAGAAATGATCAGTCTATAATTTTAATGGTAGGTTTATTTGAACAGTGAGACACAGAATAACAACAAAAAAATCCAGAAAAACGCATGTCAAAAATGTTATCAATCAATTTGCATTTTAATGAGGGAAATATGTATTTGACCCCTCTGCAAAACATGACTTAATACTTGGTAATGACTTAGTAATTACTCTTCATGTTCAATGCCCTGGCTGAGGGAAGGAGGTTCTCACCCAAGATTTGACGGTACATGGCCCCGTCCGTCATCCCTTTGATGCGGTGAAGTTGTCCTGTCCCCTTAGCAGAAAAATAATTTTGGTCTCATCTGACCACAACACTTTCACCCAGTTGTCCTCTGGTGGTCAGATGAGACCAAAATGGAGCTCATTGTCATCAACTCAACTCGTCGTGTTTGGAGGAGGAGGAATGCTGCCTATGACCCCAAGAACACCATCCCCACCATCAAACATGGAGGTGGAAACATTATGCTTTGGGGGTGTTTTTCTGCTATGTATGTATATGTGGTCTGAAATGGAAACTGAGAGTGACATGAGAACAGCCCTGTTCAGTAGTCTGTGCAGTCTGACCTACATGACTGGTAAGTTTTATGTCTGTGCCACAAGCGTGTGAATATACATGTAGGCATTTTTTTTTTATATGGGGATATTGATATGGTATGAAATGACAGTGAGCAAAGGTCAGAGGGCGAGAGTTATTACTATTTATTTCACCCCATATATGGAAGCAGAAATGGGAGAAATATATAGTTGTGAAATCTTGCTTGCTTCAGAAGAACTCTCTCTTACACACACACACACACACACAACACACATATCTACAGAGAGAAACACTTTGTTGTAGATAAAACTGAGTAAGGTTTTATTTGTGTGTGTGTGTGTGTGTGTGTGTGTGTGTGTGTGTGTGTGTGTGTGTGTGTGTGTGTGTGTGTGTGTGTGTGTGTGTGTGTGTGTGTGTGTGTGTGTGTGTGTGTGTGTGTTGTGTGTGTGTGTGTGTGTGTGTGTGTGTGTGTGTGCAGGATAAGTGTATCCATGTACTGTAGAAAGGTATAATGTATGATTGCCCATTTCACTGACATTGGGATGTGATGTCACACACGCACACACGCACACACACACACACACACACACACACCACACACACACACACACACACACACACACACACACACACACACACACACACACACACACACACACACACACACACACACACACACACACACACACACACACACACACACACACACACACACATACACATTCATGTCATTCACTTGCAGAGGTCAAAGCACCAGTGCTAGTCCCATATAAATACAGTCTGTATGTCTGAAAGGTCTGTGCTCGTTACATTCTTTCATTTTTCATCATATTTCTTTTTCTTGGCACATACTAAAATAAGAAATTCATTATTGTTTTTTCTTTGTTCATAAAATGATTTGCAAAATATAAAATATTCACCTGTTTCACAACACAATGTCAAGAAATCAAATATTAATTTTAAAATATGAAAAAAAACCTGCCCACTGCGGTACATTTCAGTGTGAATCATTTTTGACTGGAGACCTGCTGAAAATGATCCATTTAGCTAATTCGCTAAGCTCAGGTATCACCAAAAAGCCTTTGGGTGATTAAAATATTCCTAAATTACAGCTGCAGTGTCATCCTCCTTTCTGTTACCCTCTTGCTATTTTTAAAAAGCAATGAACACAGACCCCGAAGTTTTCCATTAAAAAAAATGTCTGAAAGTATGTCTGCCTAATAGTCACTGCGCCACTGGCTCATGTTGGTAGATGACATTTTTAGTATAAAGGTCTCCTATACTTATCCATGCTTCAACTAGTTTTTTCTCCTTCTTTGGCCCAAATACTGCTCAATGTCCCTACCAGTGATTTCAGTCTGTAGTTTTTTATCACAAAGCAACAGTCATTAGATGGCACATCATAGCTAAAGCATCCTTGTTCATCTTGTTTCCTAACTGAAATGTTGTGACATGCACAGTTATGTTAGACAGCTTTGTTATATATTTCGGCGTTTGTTGTGATCATTGCCGTGAGCTGCTTCTGAAATAAAAGATAATTACCTTATATTCAAAAGTATTTAGTAATCTGTAACAGTCTTCACCAACCATGTTCCTGGAGATTTACCTTCCTGAAGACTTTATCTCCAACCATAATCGTGCCCACCTGACCATTTAATTGTTGCCTTAAGAAGTTCTTGATCAACTTAAACAGATGTGTTAGATTTTGGTTGGACATCAAACCTGCAGGAAGGTAGATCTCAAGGAAGAGGGTTGGTGACCACTGATCTATAAGATCCAAAAGATGGGAATGCAAACATTTTAAAATTCAAACATTAACCATAATAGGAAAACCAGTTATTAGTATGCAATAATGGTCTAGAGTAGTGCATAAGTATGCGATTTCAGAAACAATGCTAGTTTATTTAGTTTATTTAAATATCACAGAGTAGTGCATAGTGTTGCAATATGTGGATTTATAGAGTTACCTTCTGAAGAGCTCCACAAGGAACGCTCCAAGCAACCACAGGATATGTGCAGTAGCGATCTTGTGTACACATAGTTAAAAGCAGCTATAAGTTATCCTTAAACCTCCACCCTTTCTTATTCCTCTTTGTCTCTCTAAGTGCGAAATTCTGCAGCCGGTCAAATAGGAAATTGGGGTAGCACCTGTAATGTGTAGTAATTACTATATATTGTCTTATGGCCTTCCGGCCCTGGTGAAATCAATTTGTCAGATAAAATCAAAGAGATAGCAAGACTAATGTTAAAGGAAAGGACATCTCTGTGGAATTGATCTAACAATCTCCCTTCAACCTCTGCAAAATACATTTTTATCCCTTCCATGTATCTTTAACAATCTGTTCTTCCACCTTCACCTCTACTCTCTATCTCACCTTGTCTTCCACTCGCCATGTTTTCTTTCTCTGTCTCATCCAGATTTCATATGGCTCTGTATTTGATGCCAAGCTTTTGAAACGGCAGTAAGGTACTAAATTATTGACTAGGGAGTGTTTCTTGTTTTGGATTTCAGTTCAGTTTTGTTTGTTTGTTTGTTTTTTAGCTGGATTTCAAGTAAGGATTAATGTAGAGTAAGAGTAGTACTGAAAAGTATACTAGATAAAATTAAGTACTGAATGTAGAATGTTAAGTATGTCATGCTGACAAGCTGACTTTAAGACTGTTGAAATTTATGGTTGTGCATTTTAATTGAAATTGCAATGATTTTCATCAGCATTTGATCAGAATTGCATGTGCGGATCTGCTCCTTTATTTATACGTCTCAAGGCAGGTTATGCAAACTTAAACCTAACAGAATGGAAACAGTTGGTATATAGGACGGTACACGTTCAATTTGAAAAAGGCATCTGCTGTGCCTCTTATTCAGCATGGGGGGTGTTCTGTGTGCGCATGTCTATGATAAGCTGAAGTAATGTTCTGCTAGGTGCACAAGGCAATAGCAGAAAATTGACATAGCAGTTAATCTTAAGAAGCAGAAGCGTGTAATGCCTATGTGTCACGTGCAATATCTCATTATTAATTCAAATAAAGGCAGCTAATCCTGCGATGGACTGCTTGGCTGCAGACTGACAGACACATGTGGACAAGAGGGATCTGATGAGAGCCATAAGCATCAGGTTTCCTTTTTTTGAAACCAACAGCGCACCGTAATTCAATTAAATCTTTATCAAACTATTTTCTCATACACAATTTTTTTAAATAACGTCTAGACATTATTGTTTTTTTATGAAGGACAGTGGAATGTCACTGAGACTCCTGGTCGCTGTCCTTATTTCTTTTTAGTCAGTTCACTTTTGATATTGAAAAAAGTCTGTGTGTATGTCTTTCTGTTGTTGTTTTTTGTAAGTGCTTTTTCTTACATTGTATTGTATACCGTAAGGCATGCTTTCCCCCAGTCTACAATGGTTTCCTCTCATGCAGGTAGGTGGATTAACTATGCTAAATTGCCCCTAGTTGTGAATGTGTGTGCATGTTGCCCAGCAATGCGCTGGCATCTTATCCAGGGTGTATTCCCATCTCACTTTCAGTGTTCCTGGGATAGGCTCTGGAGCCACCACAACCTTAATCAGGATAAAGCTCTTGCTGAATGAATGAATGAATACCACAGAGAATTACCAGATGGGAACACAAAACACACACACACAGACACACACAGAGATTTAATCATCTCCATTCTTTATCCTTAATCCTTTCTCCATGCCAGTTCACAGTGCTGGTAGGTGTAATATACTAAAGGCAGGCAATAATGAAGTTTGATTTTCTCTGAGCTCAGTGGCTCTGCAAAGGTCAACAGGGCTCAAGAGAATCTGACTATTAGGCTTGTTTTCGATAG
Source organism: Ameiurus melas (assembly GCA_012411365.1). NCBI lineage: Eukaryota > Metazoa > Chordata > Actinopteri > Siluriformes > Ictaluridae > Ameiurus > Ameiurus melas. Next base: position 9,457,092 of record CM022776.1, on the reverse strand, counting down.
CTCCACCGGCATGTCATTTACAGGCTGTTTTAATATAACACTCAGAGCTCAGGTTACTTATTAGTAATGATCCTGGAGCACTGGTGTTAAAAAAGCCTAACCAAGAAAAGGAAGTAATTTATCTCAGATCAGTAATTGGAAGTATATCTCAGACAAAACAAAGAGGTTTGCTTTCGCCAGGCCTGGGTACAGTGTAAAAACATTAGGAAGTGGGTTCAAAGTGGTGTTGGTTTTTCATCAGGTCCATTATATAAAATTGAACATGCAAACAGAGCTACAGTAAATTTGCTCTGTCAAAAAGAGAGCTGGTAAATATTTAACCGTGTTCCCCATGAGCTGTTATTGATATTGTTTGGCACTGTTGTATGTACACTATAAGTGTATTTGTGTCTTAGCACATCACTTTCTGTCTGTCAGGTAGAACAAACACTGTGTTCCCCTTGTAGTGCCTGCAAATAAAAAAAGACATGGCGTAGCAGAAAGAAGCATAAGAGAGAGACATATATATATATATATATATATATATATATATATATATATATATATATAGAGAGAGAGAGAGAGAGAGAGAGAGAGAGAGAGAGAGAGAGAGAGAGAGAGAGAGATTAAATCCATAGAGGTACCAAACTATTAACCAACTGATTAACTGTGTCCGAGCAAGTGTACCTATTAGAGGTAGTGTAATATAAATCCTTGCTCTGACGAATGAAAGGTTTACACACACATACACACACACACACACACACACACACACGCACGCACACAAAAAAACATGCAAACTGGTTCTGCAAACCACTGTGTATTGGCTATTTTGTATGTTTATTGTTTTATATAGATATTTTCATATTATAACAACAATAAACGGTTTCATATTAGAGAATCTTTGACAATGGCCTCATTGCTTTGTTTTATTAACTTAATACACATAATGTACTGCATTACATATACTGCACAGCCCCTAAGAGTCAAATAAAACATTGTATAAGAACTGCATTGAGTTTAATATGGTGCATAAAAGTACATTTCTGTCTTTATGTATTTGCTTTTATGAGGACAATCTATTAACAACTAATTATTGTAATTAACTGTAATAGGGCCTCTACCTCTTTTTTTTTTTTTTTTTTTTTTTTTCAATCAGACACACATTATGCTGTTTATGTTGTCATCTCTAGCTACAAGAGTCCATTTTTATTGAGCTGCAGTGTACAAAGTCAGGAAACACCCATTTCCTAGTTGTTACAAACACGGCATAAGCTAAACGCCAGTGTTTGATATGTAGCTTGGATATGTAGTTTTCATACTGATTTTTATTATTTTATTTTATTTATTTACTTATTTATTTTTGAAGAAGAAAATAAATAGTGTTTCAAACAGTCATTGCTGTGTACAATAAAAGTGGAACATTTGATTGCTTCTTACAAAAGTTACACAGTTGATCTTGTGGAGGATTTAGGGACAGTTCAACAAATAAAATAAAATTCAGTAACTGTGACCTGCTAAAGCCTAGTTTTGGCAAGTAGTATTTTTAAATAATATAAAAGCAGCTTCCATGCTTACAGCCTTTGTAGTGAATATTGAAATAAGGAGGGAAATTAGACGCTCCTCAGATGTGCCATGTGCTCACAAATGTAACTTGGCATCTTGTTTCTTGATGGAGCAATAAGCTGTTTGGTTTTAGTGCTATTTGATGAATGTATTCAGGAAAATCTTCTTAATATTAAGTTTTGTGTGCTGTCGCTTGCGCCTCAGACTACCTGACTCTTGGCCTTTCTGGGCTGCTCACCCACAGATAAGCCCTGGGGTGGTTGTTCGTGCTGCCTCCTCTTTGCAGCACACCAGCAGGTATACAGTCACCATGTTGGAAATACAAAGTGAAAGTGACGCTAAGAGAAAGGCAAGGTTCTGTTTTAAGAGCAGACTATTCAAACCTCTTTTTTTCTGTATTCCCGCTTTCTGAGCTGGCAGTGTAAGCTCAGCATGACTTTAATGGAAAATTCATTCTGCCTCTGACACACTGCTGTGCACGTGTGTATGTGTTTGTGTTTGAGTGATAGAGAGGGAGAGGGAGAGAAAATAGAGAAGAGGGATGATTTGTCTTGATTCCTTGCCTGCTGAAGGAGAGATGGGGATGTCTGATGTTGACATGTCACAGTGTCTGATCGCATCTGCGCGTCTTCAGAGCATATTCATCTTCTCTGTCTGCAATAGTCTGTTTCCCTTTCTCCCCTTCCCTTTCCTTTATTTCTGCCCCAGTTGTGTAGTTGTGTAGTGACTAGGTAGCTTTTTGGGACAGTGAAACTATAGTCGCTTTTTTTCTGTCGCATTGTACAATGAACAGTTGAAGCAGAAACATAACTACTTTCTATTTCTTCTCTTGTGATACCTGGAGTGAGTTGCTACAGGCGCAATATAAGGAACTTTTGCATTAGAAATATAACATACACATCTTTTACACTTAGGCTTAGTGGTTAGCACATTTGCCTCAGATCTCCAGGGTCCTGGGTTCGAGTCCCGCCGGGGCCGTGTGTGCGGAGTTTGCATGTTCTCCCCCTGCGGGGGTTTCCTCCGGGTACACTGGTTTCCTCCCCCAGTACAAAGACATGCATGGTAGGCTGATTGGCATGCCTAAGTGTCCGTAGTGTATGAATGGGTGTGTTAGTGTGTGTGTGATTATGTCCTGTGATGGACTGGCACCCTGTGCAGGGTGTACCCTGCTTTGTGAACGATGCTTCCTGTGATACGCTCCAGGTTTCCCCGTGACCCTGAAAAAAAAAAAGAAGAAAAGAAGAAGATGTTTTTTTTTTTATGGATGGGGGACACAAAAAAAAAAAAAAAAAAAAAAAACAACCACTTTTTTTTTGGCATTCACAAACCAACCACATGCTGAAATTGGACCGATAAAATGAACAGCACCAACAGGGACATATCTCTTTTCCTCTAAATTATATCTGTCAGTAAATTGTAGAGAACAAGCATTTTCACACTTTGACTCAAATTTATTACCAGACTAATTTACATTACAGGATGTAAAATTGTAATTATCTATATCTGGCACAGGCCCAGTCTTTCTGTACAAGCGTGACTTGGAGATGCTGCAATAAATGGCAGGCATTGAGATGGCAGTGTGTAGGCAGCAGGCTCCCACTCCAGAAGACCATGTAAATATTCACCATTTAAATAAAATAAAAAAGAGGCTGCAAAGAAATGCCTGCAATCAGTTTACAGTGATGGTGTGACACATGACATGCTTATACTGCTTAAGTCATGTAGCAGCAGTACAATGTAGATACTGTACAAGTAAGGAGCTTCAGTTACTGTAATGTTCAAACATCAGAATAGGGGAGAATGTAAGAATGCAAGACAGGCTGGTTTGAATGTTTGAATGAAAATGCTGATGTAGGATTTTCACACACGATAGTCTCTAGAATTTACAGAGAAAACAAAAACACCCAGTGAGCAGCAGTTCTGGGGTTGCAAATTGTTGAAGAGAGAGGTCAGAGGAGAATAAGGCCAGAGTGATTTGAAACTTGTTCAAGCTGACAGTAAGATTACAATAACTCTACAAGTTTTTGGTATTTGATCAATTTGTTTATACTTTTACCATGAAATGAATTCTCAACCATTTGGTAGAGGCCTATACTAAAAAATAAAATAAAATAAAAAATAAATTCTTGTTATTGGTATTGCCCCAAGGAGGAAAAAAAATGCAGAAAAAACAATTTTCCATTGCTTTTTCTTTTTGAGGATGTTATGGGGTATTCTAAATGCCTGGCACAAAGTCTGTTCTGTCTCAGATGGAACTATGGATAGCTCACTTAAAACCGGTGACATTTCTTCGGTTCCATTTCCATCTAAGGTTTCGTGACTCTTAGACACAGACAGAGAAATGATTGACATGCAGCATATCAGACACAAATGGCTGGTGCAGTTTCATTGTTGGGCTGCAGGCAGTGAGGGGGCGAATATGAAGCGCAGAGTTCATTGCGCCGCTTTCCCCTGGCAGTCGTTACTGAGAGTCTCTTTGATTGCCCTCAAATCTCACTGACAACAAATCCATCCATCAGCCATCACATGGCTGGCCCAGGTCCCATACTGATAGCTACACAGGAGAGACGGAGACAGATGTTTTTGAAGGTTGATCAGATAAGAGAGAAAAAGAAAGACGGTCATATTGATGCATTGACAGAGACGATATTTAATACAAGCATACACTGAATATACACTTACAGAGAGAGATAATATGTAGAGATAGAGATTTTGCCTGTGGGTTTGTTTTATATTCATGCCACAGCGTTAAACGTCCTTGAGCTTTCGCACACAATTTTTTCTTGTTGTAATTTAATCGACTGCATATATTAATTGATTAATTAAGCATGTGTTCATTAGTGGCGTGGCTGAGAACGGGACAGTCATTACGGCTTGTAGGAGGACAGGAACGCAGCGTTTCTGTACAGCGACTGAATTCGGCGTCGGGTTGTGAAGCCCCTAATTAGCACTGAGCTCATCTAAATGTGAGCCTGGGTGTCCACGTCGAGCCCTGGAAGCAGAGCTGCATATGCTCCCACATCTGCTGGTGTCATCCACCCAAGTGCTGATCCGCATGCCCTTCAAATGATCTCCAGGCCAACTCTAATTGTTCTGTGGTTCTGCGGCCAGACGTAGTCCACGAAATTTATCTGCATTTTAATCTGCAATCTGTTTGCATTTATTCATGAAGTCATACAATCATATTATCATATAAATGACGTTTCTGCTCATTCCAAACCGATTTTTTTTTAGATTCATACTAGGCAGTTTGGGCCTGCGTATGCATCATCCTGAAGTTCGATTAAATAATGTTGCCATGCTACCATAAGGCACTCACACAACACACACACACACACACATACACACACACACACACACACACATACACACACACACACACACACACACACACACACAGTGTTGGAGTCACTCCCTCACACCTGCAAGGGAGTAATTGATTTCTGTCACACTGCACACATACACACACACTTTTGCAAGGGTGTGTGGGAGAGAGGAAAGTTTTGCGTTTGTGTGACAGCTCATAGTTGGTTCCCCAGGTGACCTGCCTGCTGTCCCTCAAGTGTGTGTGTCTGCAGACTGTGGCAGAAATCAATTATTCTCCTGCAGGTGTGAGGGAGTAACTCCAGTTCCCCTCTACACACACACACACACACACACACACCACACACACACACACACACACAGAGACACATGCACACACTTCAGACTGAGGGTGGGGAGGCCGTCTATGCCCTCATGCAGCACAGATAGAGTGCCTATCCGCAGGAGAAACCATAGTGATGGGTAATACGTCTATCGGCAGAAAGTGGCGCAGAACACACACCGAGCCATTTAGGAGAACAAAATGCTTTCATTAGAAAGTCTGTAGATAAGACAATAAGACAAGCTAAAAGCCACATTAGCAAAACACATACAGTTGCAATCAAAATTGTTCAACCCACATTGCAAATCAGGTTTTTTTTTGTCAAAATGTACAGACTTTCCGCTGTCTTGCAATGAACAAATCAAACAAAAGCAATTGAAATAGTTCAACACAACGAATGCTTAAAGTGGTTTCCCCAAATTCAACTGAAAATGCAACTTATAATGACTTCACCAGTCTCAAAATATTTCAACCCTCTGAATAGAATCCCTCACAACAGCACAAATATGCAAAACAAGTTTTGTCTTGAGCACACCTGATGCAACTAATCAAGGGCTTCATTAGTTGCACCAGGTGTGCTTGAGCTGGAACACATGAAATACCTGAACTGGCTATGGGCAGAAAGTATATGAAATTCCTGGATGAGGTAGAAAAAGGAAGCTATCACTGGCTGCAACCAGATTTCTGAGAAAGCAGGTTGTGTAAGACCCTCAAGTGACTGCAAAAGACCTGCAGCGAGACTTGGTGGCTCTGAGGTTTCAATGAGCACAGTTTACATGCCAGAACTCCAAGATGTGCACCACTACTGACCCAAAAACACAAGAAAAGTCGGCTCAGAATCATATATATAAGCCACCGAAGTTTTGGGATTCTGTTCTATGGAGCAATGAAACAAAACTGGAACTTTTCGGCACGATGGATTACCGGTATGTCTGGAGGAAGAAGAATGAAAAAAGAACACTCTGTCCACAGTCCATCATGGTGGTGGCTCAGTGATGCTCTGGGGCTGCTTTGTATCCTATGGCCCTGGAAACTTGCAGCGTGTGGAAGGCAAGATGGAAGTATCATTCATTGAAGTAATTCATTGAAGTATCATGAACTCCTAGGATAAAACGTCATGCCGTGTGTTCCAACAAGACAATGATCCTAAGCATACCTCAAATTCCCCCAAAGCTTGGTTATAGAAGAAGTCCTGGAAGATTCTACAGGGCCATCACAGTCACCTGACTTGAATCCTATAGAAAATCTCTGGTGGGATTTGAAGAAGGCGGTTGCAGCACACAAAACCAAGATTATTACTGAACTGGAGGCCATTGCTCATGAGGAATAGGCTACGATTAGTCAGGAACGCTGCCAGAAGCTGGTGTCTGGCTATGCATCTTGTTTGCAGCAGATCATAACAGCAAAAGGTTGCTATACTAAGTAATAAAGATGCTTGTCATGAACGGGTTGAATAATATTGAAACTGGAGAAATCCTTATAAGTTGCATTTTCAGTTGAATTTGATGAAACCACTTGAAGCTTTCATTGTGTTGAACTATTTCAATTGCTTTTGTTTGACTTGTTCATTGCAAACAGCTGAAAGTCTGTACATTTTGACAATAAACGTGATTTGCAATGGAGTTGAATCATTTATACTGCAACTGTATGAAAAAGCATCTTTCAGAAATCCAACAACCGTTCCTCAGGCAGGTTTAAAGAGCACAAACATGTGCCTTTTATGCATGAATGGGTTGCAAAGAGTGTGTGTGTGTGTGTGTGTGTGTGTGTGTGTGTGTGCGTGTGTGTGTGTGTGTGTGTGTGTGTGTGTGTGTGTGTGCGTGTGTGGTGCAGTCTGCAGGAGACTAACAGCTCTAAACGAGCTCATCCATTCAAACGTTTTGTCCGAACAGACAGGTGAGAAAGGAAGGTGAGTCATAATCAGACTAATGGCTGTGCTTATTAAATTACAGGCCTCTGGGACAAGCACACACACAAACAAGGATGTCTTGTCTGTTGGTCATTTCACGGTGCTAATAAATCTGAAACACACCCACACCTGAGCCAGCAGACACATCTTCACAGGTGGCTGCCACAACAACACACAACAACAGACTGTGTGCTCCAAACCTAATCCTCAAATGTGCATGGAAAACTTTTCTAATTCCAAATATAGCAACATTTTTCTCTGCAGCAGGGGGAAAACAACGCTTCTGCTTTTCATCTTTTGCTTGTCCTCGAGTATCGAGCCATGACTCTCGTTTTGAGGAGACTGTTCTGTCACTGTGTTACTGCCAAGCAAGCAGAAATTTTATCTCCAGCGCCAAGCTGAGAAAATCAGCCTAGCATTAATACCTGAGATCCGAACTCTTCCTGTCCTCGTTCTCCCCTTCTCCACTCTATATCAATCCCCTTTCTGCTGTCTTCTCTGCGCTCCATGCTAAAGGACACATGGCTCACAGAGAGATCAGAACTGAGAATGAAATGATTTCAATCACATGTACCCGGCACGGTTCACTGGAGCAAGGCTGTCTGCGGTGTTCGGAATATCTTACACTGCTGAAATTTTTCTCACACTGTTAGCCTTTTTTTTTTTTTTTCTCAGGGTCCACTTTTATTTTTTACACTGCTTATGTAGTTAAAATTTTTTAACTACATTCATGTGGTAGAAGTAAACACTATTTCTCGTGACTGGAAGCCATACAATGTTTGCTTCCTAGGACACTTAATGTCAATGAAGCATTCAGTACTTTGCCTTTGATTTATGTCTAACTAGGTCTCCTTTCTTTCGCCTTGATGTAATCGAGGACACACTTGTCATTAAATGCCTTCACTGGCGATCTCTAGGAATTTATTTTAAGATTTTACGTGACCATTAGATTCTCCATCATACCTCAGTGAAGTGACTTTTAATGTGGCAACCAAACACACTGTCATAAATATACTTGCTGTGCATCTTTCTAGGACACTGCACTGCTATGAAACAGTATAAACAGGTGAGAAATAAAACACAACAGGCTACGCTGAATAAAGAAATTAAGAAAAAGAATCAAAGATGTTGTAGTGTGATGCAATCCAATGCAAAGTTGAGTTATTGTTGCCACCCTGAAATTGATTATTTGCCAACAACAGCATGCATTAATTGCTTATACCACAAGGATTTGCCAACAACTAACATTTAACATTTTTTATTATGGCTTAGTGTTAGCACATAAGCCTCACACATCCTGGGTTAGGGGTTCAAATCCCCCCTCCGCCCTGTGCATGCAGAGCTTGCATGTTCTCCCTGTGGTTCTGGGGGTTACCTCTGGGTGCTCTGGTTTCCTCCACTAGTCCAAAGACATGTCTTGTAGGCTGATTGGAATTTCCAAATTATCCACAGTGTGTGAATTTGTGTGCAATTGTGTGATGGGTTGGCACCCCATCTAGGGTGTCCCCCAACATTTGTCTTGGATAGGCTCCAAGCTCCCCTGCAACCCTATGTAGGATAAGCGGTGTGGGAACACATCATGCTTCTTAATTTTTGTAGTTATGCTGAATGGTGAGGAATATCCACGAGACAATTTTTCCTGTTATCATTTAAGTTATAGCATCTGAAAATAGCCCCTCCCACACAAACCTCTCTTTTTTTCTCTTTTAGAAGTTAATAAGAAAATAAAATCAGATTTTCATTTTGCCAAGAAACTACAAAGCTGAAACGTCTCTGTCCTAATGACTATCCCATGCCAAAAACCCTACTGTCTAGTACAAAGAGCTGGCACTGGTGACTCCTTACAGAAAGCTACATCATTTCAAGTATTATATATTTTTCTTTGTTACTTAACATAAAAAAAATTCTATAATTTTTTCTAGACTTAGATTACTTGAAGTTATAGTCCTATAACTAGTCCTATAACTAACAATTAACAACACACATTAGATAGAAGAGCTTTTTTGTTCTTTCTTTTTTTTCTTATTTTGCAAAGAAAATGGATAAGAACCAGAGAAAGTGGTTGTTGCTCAGCTAAGCAACAAAATGTATGATTAAAAAATATATAATACATGCTAATTGCGGGTGACAAGGTACTTCATAATGTATGCATAATGTCACCGATTGGCACAGGTCTCAGGGAGAAACCAGACACAAAAGGGAACCCAACATGGTAAATGGCCTGTACTTGTGCTTTTACAAGGCACTTCACACTGTTTCCCATTTACCAGTTCACACAGCATGCAAGGCGCTAGCTTGCCATTGAGAGCAACTTGTCGTTCAGTGTCTTACCCAAGGACACATTGGCATGTGGATTCATGTGGGCCAGGAATTGAACTGTCAACCTTACGATTAGTGGACAACCCGCTCTACCACCTGAGCCATAGCCACCCCGATCTTCTGGGTGACATCAGATTATGATGCGATTACAAATTATTACATCTAACCTAATAGGGTCAATACATTATAATTCAGAAGTCTCATTCATCATAATAATAATAATAATAATAATAATAATAATAATAATAATAATAATAATAATAATAATAATAATAATAATAACAATAATAATAATAATATGGTTTAATATATAATGTGTTTAATAAATGCTGTAAATTTTAAATTAAATTGGGGCAAATTATTTTACACACACACACACACACACACACACGTAAAGGCAGATAAGAAGCTTCATTAGTGATTTCTAAATTTTTTAAGCTCATGTTTGAAGCTCATAATGCTCTACTGGATTCATGCTGCATTTCCCCTGAATAAGCTTTACTTCTTTCATTCATGTGTCCTCAGTCTATCAACTTTTAGTTTCTCCTTCAAACACGTTTTAGCAAAAAAAAAAGGTGGTGTGTTACTGTGTGTAATCATGTGACACGTCTGTAACTGATTGGTTATGTGAATTTAACGGCACTGAACTCATTAGTGTTAGCCCACATCCTCCCTTCATATTATTCTGTTTGTTTTTCTTGTGTAGCTTGTTGGCCCAGACACATACCCATTTCAGCATTTATTTAAAAAAAAAAAAAAATATATATATATATATATATATATATATATATATATATATATATATATATATATATATATATATACTTTTTTTTACCAACATACTTTGAACCAAAGTGTGTTTTTTCATTTTTGTTCTTCTTCCTGTACTGAGATTAGAGTATTGAAAGTCCTCTGCTTTAGTAAACCGTGTTTAAGTCACATATCAGAGTACTAGTCTTTCACATGCCAGGTACCAGGTATGTCTGTGAGTTCCTCTGGCAATGTAGGAGGTGAAGACTCTTTTGTGGATTGCAATCTCTCTCTCTTTGGGCTCTATACATTTTGCTTCTGATCAGAAAGACTGTGTAAGGTTCAGTAACTGTAAGTAAAAAGGTTTGTTTCTAGCTCAGGTAGAGTGAAGTGGTGATGTACTTTTACGCTTCTACGCACGTGAGCGTCACACAGGTTTGCAACAAAGGGGTTTGTTTTGTTCGTTTACTTTCTGAATTTTGTTTAGGACTATCTGGTGTCACTCATACGAGGATGGGTGAGAAACCTCTCAAGATTTCTTTCTCATATCCTCTCTGGGAGTTTTTCCTTGCCACCGTCAGCTCTGGCTTTCTCATTAAGGATAAATGTATAAATGTAAAATCTATATCTGGAACTTATGTGTTTCTGTAAAGCTGGTTTGTGGCAATGTCCATTGTTATAAGTGCTATACAAATAAAACTTAATTGAAGTGAATTGAATAATTGAAATAAAAACATATAGTGTCAGGTGGTGGGTTTGGTGATATATTAATGGTGTGTGTGTGTGTGTGTGTGTGTGTGTGGACATGGGAGACAGGTATTGGGTGCTGTACAAGAGAGGCATATAAGAACCATAATAGCTTTAGCTGAAGACAGCATTCATTCTGAGACAAGCTAACTGCTAACTGAACTATCTCAGGCTAAAGGTTCACTGGAAATGTTACAGCTCACATGCCAACATAACTCAAATACACCATAGAGAAGTTTTCTTAATAACTATGTAGTGTTATTTGTGCAATACCTTTGTGACAGCTCTACAGTGGAAGTAAACATAAAAAGACACCAGAAACCAGACCAGAACAGACCTTTTGCTGTTCATGTCTTAAAATATTTGTATCAAATTTGTCTAGTGGATTTTTATAGTAACTCTGTAATAGGCAGTTGAAACTCGACAACATAAGGTCATAAATGTACAGCCTCACAGCTAATTTTGAGAGCAGGTTCATACCAGTGTGCAAAGCTGGGCTTTGCAGAGTTGTGCTTGTCTGAACCTATGTTCTCAACAGCCAATAAATGATCACCATTGTTCCCAGCAACCAATCACTGATGTTTGTCCCATCCATGCACTTTAATCTTTGTTTTAAACTCTCTTCTTGGTGATATTTACAAGTAATTAAAGTGATTTTTCTGTTTCAGTTCTAGTTTGTTATTTCATATTCTAATAAAACCATCAGAATAGAAAGCGTCCTCTAAAGTGTCTTCAGAAAATCTTCATCCTTCATGTAACACTTCATGCTATGCAAATTATCATAATCCAATTAATATGCAAATTAACCTTTAATGTAATCCAGCGACTTGTAGCAACTTTTGGAGCATGTACTAGCTACTTTCTTCTGAAAAGAGTTGGCAACACAGCATTGTGCTTCAGACTAAGATTGGCATGTCTAAGACTGTCCCAATTGAGTTGAAATAATTCAAAGCATCCCAAAAAAAAATTTTTGCCTAAAATGCTGGCACATTGCAGAGCATTTGGATGTAAGAATCATTGGAACCTTAAAGAAAGAGAAAGAAAATCACTTTTCACAGGAGAAAGCTCATAGAATACATGTTTTTTTTTCCTTTTATCGTTGTAGGTGGTATTTTACATTATGTAGAGTTGAGGCAGGCTGGTGAAGGGAGTTCATTGTAATCTGTTTAGGACTGCATCATGTAATTAAACTTGAGGAGATGGTCACATTAATTCTAGCTAACATAATATAATTTGGTCAAGGTTCAATGAATATATTGCGAAGGTATTTTTACATGAAGCTTTTCTTTTGTGGTCTTGTGTAATCTTGAAATCTTGTTATAGCTCCTGTTATATAAATTTAATATATAATCTTGGAGCGTCTAAAACTTCACTTACTCTTGAAAGATGGAGGGCCACAACAAGCAGCTCTTGGGTAATACCCACTTTAGTCAGCTACCAGAGGAGTCACACTGGAGAGAGAGTTGTAATTCCAAAACACAGTAGTATTTATTGACAATTTCGAGGCAATTACATGTGCTTTCGTTCTCAGGGGAACTGAACGAATGAAAAAAAAAAAAACTAAGTGCTATCCTAGACAGCCTTGCTAGAGAGAGAGTCGGAAAAAAAGAAAGAAAAATAAAAACTCTATATAATTTATCTCCTCTAGAAGCGACTCAGAAAAGTAACTAATACCAACCCACCCTTCCTTTCAAGAAATATGAGCCCCAATATTCCAACATAAGTCTTAGTAGATTTAAAAGTATCAATAACAGTAATCAGTTAGTAAACTGTTGCTAAGGACAGACATGTTGTTTATGAACATTTTCTTCCCAGTATTCACTTAGCAGGCATTAACACTGGCAGTTTAGTCCAAAACCAAAGAAAAATTGGTAAAGTGAAAGCTGTCATGTGGACCGAGAAGCGCACCGCAGTACTGAACCGAAGACTACCTTTAAGAGGTAGTCTGAACTGGAACTATGAACAGGAACACACATTCCTGTGAATGTGAATGCAACTCGTACTCGGGTCCACATCATTCGTTTTTCACAACATGTGTGTACCATGAGTGGCAGGGGAACATTGTGGGACACATAAGTGGTCCACTGCTGCACATAATATTTGCTGCCCATAATAGCATAATTTTTTTTTTAATAATAATAATTTTAGTGAGTGATGCTATGTGTTCTCCATGCGTGTTTATGATGATAATACAATGCAAATGCACCAGGGTTTGATAGAATCAAATGAGTCTGAACAACACATGTCCAGTGTAAAAACCACCTTACCTTAGCCAATATCCCACAGCTTTTCTCACTTAAATCATATGCAGTGTACCATATATTTGCATTTAAATCACTTCTGCTATGCAGAAATGTATGAATAATGTAATAAAGACAATTTTGTTAGGGTAGACTGGCAACTCCCATATGCTTGCATTGACTTTTGAGCTATTTCTGCAACGCTGATACAGTTGTACATTCAGTATAGTGCACCTATGGTTGGAAGTTGCAAAATGCAAGATTATCTTGGAATCTAGAAAGTAAAAGGCCAACATAAATGCCTAATATACAATTTTCAAGATTAGCATAAATCTAAAATATAAAAAATATTGGCTGTAGTAAAACTAGAATCTACAGTATAGGAAATGAGGATAAACCTGAAATGTACAAAATACAAACATAAACATTGAATTACATACTGTATAAAGTCCAAAGCTAGTGTAAGACTTAGCATAAAACAATTTGAAATATGCAAAATTTAAGGCTAAAATAAAGCTAACAATTATTATTGAATTACACCATCTCTCTCTCTCTCTCTCTCTCTCTCTCTCTCTCTCTCTCTCTTCTCTCTGCAGTCACAGCATCAAATTTGCCTTTTTAAAAAAATTTTCGAACCCTATTAGCTAGCAAGAGACATTTACAAGACACTGGGAATATGTCGGGGGATGTTATACCTTTACGTGAAACACCACTCAAAATTGCTTCTCACTTGCATCATTTTTGAAAAACTGTTTTGGCATAAAGTGGGATAGAATAGTTGAAATACAAGAACAGGTGGTCAATCAGCATATGCTGAAATGTGGAATGTTAGGAAACCTGGATTTTTTCTATATCATTACCATAAACATAATTTATTCTGCGGTAGCTGAGAGTGATTCTATTGAGTATTTTGCTGGTACACTCTAAAACCGGATAGGTTATTTTAAGTCAAAAAAATTTGTGGAAACTAATTACTTAAAAATGTTTAACTTGATAAATCAATTTCTTTAAGACAAATACACTTAAATATAACAAATATGAATTTTAAATTACAAAGTTTGAGTAATTTTTTTGTTATATTTAAGTGTATTGGGCTTAAAGAAATTGATTTATCAACATAAACTTTTTTAAGTAACTAGTTTCCTCAAACTTTTTGTGTTAGAAGAACTTTTCCAGTTTTACAGTGTGCATGACTGATACTGTCGATCCTCCTGCATGTCTGTGTCTCTACTGCTATTATTGTCAAGAGACATAAATGTATATGCCATTCCCTTAATAGCCTTTTACTCCTGCCTCAATCCTGCATTCAGCCTGTTACAATTTTACATGCATGACTCATATTCTTTTCAGTCTTTGTGATCAAGACAGAGTCATTTTCACTTTCATAAATCTTCAATGTAATTATATATGTAAACACACGATTGCATTCTCATATTGTCTGTATAACTAGGCTACAACTAGTCAGTACTGTTGAGGTCAAGCAATGACAAAATCTTGTGCAGGTCACTGTATGCTTAAACCCATTAAATTAGCAGCTTAGGGTAATTTAGTTATTAATCTTAAATTATATTATTTGGTAATTATGGATTTCAGTAAACATAGTAAATGTAATAAAAAAGATATGTAGTTATGAGAGTGAGAATTACACTGGGTTGTACAGTACGCTCTCGCCTGTGTAACTGTGTATGTTTTCTTTTTTTCTCTGTTTTAGATGTACCTGTGTTCACTGTAGGTGAACAGGTACATTTTAGATGTACCTGTGTTCACTGTAGGTGTAACTTTAGCTGGAACACAATTAGCTTTTCGCATTAGCATTTTTAGGTAACTTCTACTATTACACCAATATTCACGCAATATTCACGCTTGGCTCTTCATCGTAATGCCGGCATAATAACGTAATCACGTCGTGGCGTCATGACGTCATCAACCTTCCGGTCAAAAAAGAATAATTAAATAAGTAAGGAATCATAGCAGAGTAATGGCGGTATACCGGACTTAC
This sequence comes from Ameiurus melas, assembly GCA_012411365.1. Taxonomy (NCBI): domain Eukaryota; kingdom Metazoa; phylum Chordata; class Actinopteri; order Siluriformes; family Ictaluridae; genus Ameiurus; species Ameiurus melas. The sequence continues at coordinate 9,441,937 of CM022776.1, read as the reverse complement.
GGGGATAACGTTTACACTGTAAAGCCGCTATATCGGCATTACAGGGATTTGGCATAGACGACCAAGTCGGTATATCGTCCTTACGGGATTAGATCAAAGATGGGCAAGCCAGTTTTTCAGGCATACGAGGTAAGAGAGTTAAATAATGGATGAATTGGTGCTCACTGTGATATTCAAAGTTTTTTCTGATTAATAGTTGCCCCAGACTTGTTTTGAAAGCTTCTTGGTCTTCATGATGCTGTTTGTTTTGGTATGCTCTATAGCAAACTTTGGGGCCTTCAATAAACATGTGTTTATTTTGAGAATATGTGACTCTTTAATTGCACACTGGTGAGCTGTAGTCCATTCAGTCCATGGTTGTATCATTATAAAATGTGAAAAGTTTCAGAAGCCTCACTTAAGTGTAGACCCATTGATGGCTCCTGGGAGTTTAAGGGGTTAATGTTTACATTATGATAGCTTACATAATATTAATTGATCAAGATTTGATATATTTTGTGATCTTGTGTAATGCCACGATTGCTTCTGTTATATGAATTTAAAATATAATCTTGGAACCTCTAGAACTTCGGTGGCTCTTGAAAGTTGGAGGACTACAGCTAAAATTCTGTGAATCTTTTATAAGAGCAACTAGCAGACATGTGCTGTTTCTAACTTTGCCCTGTAAGAGTAAGTATTTTGAATGATGATTATTCTGGAAGATGTATCCTTTAATAAAACATATTTGAAAGTGCTTCAGGGCTGCAGTCTGTCATAGTCACCCACACATACAGCAAAGGGATGACTATAATTGGTTCACTAACTATATTCATTTAATCTCAGGATATTTCAGATAAACCCAGTCATCAATGAAGTACAAACATTCAGACTACTCGCTTTCATCTTCTGCATTACATTACAAGTAAAATTATGAACTAAAATAGGAGTTAGGGAAATCTAAAGGAGAGCATAATAGCTCAGTGCAGCATCTCTGACTAAAGTCAACAGTTCACTGAAGATAAAAAGACAAGAAGAAGAGAGGTGAGCTGAGGCTGAGCAGCGGGGCATGAATGCCAAATCGAACTGCGGAGCATCAGCGTCACAAGCCAGTTCACACGAACCATAAATACACTTCCTAATAACTGCACAATTTCAAGAAGGAATAAAGACTGGTGACATGCTGTTACAGGAAAATAATCAGTGACAGTGTGGTGTGATGCAGCCTGATGCAAACCCATTCCACAGTTGATTATTTTCCAATAACAGCACCTCCTACAATATTTAATTCCTCTTATAGCATAGCAATTACAATGTGTAAGTAAGATGAACAGAAATCCATGCTTTTTAAATGTATAGTTTATGTTTAATATTGTGAAATATACCAAAAGTTATTTCCTACTAATATTTACATTATGGCAGCTATAAAGAAATGTTTTCTTGCCATCCTTTAGTTTTTCTCTCTCAAAAACCACACAGCTTGTCATGGTCCAGAGAATCTGTGAAAAAAGCCCTCTGAAAACGGTCAAATTTAATCTATTTATTTAGTATTCCCTAGGAATGAGCTGTTACTATATACATGAGAAATCATTACAACGAGTGTGTGTGTGTATGTATATATATATATATATATATATATATATATATATATATATATATATGACATTATAGCAACAAATTGTAACCAATCATATTTGTGAATTCAGCAGTGCTGTGGTATAATTCCAAATAACAGCATTTTCAAATAAAGTGCTGTCAGATTTACTGCCTTTGCCTCAAAAGTGCACACATTCATTAAGAATACGTGAGGTTACACTGTTAATGTATGTATTTTAGTATGCGATGATCCTGAAAGCTAATGGAAGGGAAGTGGTGAAAAGAAGTCACATGAATGAATTATTTACTTCCTTTTAAAAATCACAGTCATTTTCTCACCTTCTAGCAATTTTGCACATTTTCTCTCCCTTTATGAATATATTTGTGGTAGAAGTTTATGTATCTATGGTGTAATTAAAGTACTAAGGTAACAATCATGATCCTTTTAAAAGCTGGGCTGACTAGCTCATCCTGACCCAGGGGTGTCGTAAAGGAGGGAAAAGTGGGAATGACTCCAAAGTACACAGGAGACACAAGGCGCTCACTGCAAGAGGCAGAGCAGCAGTGCAGAAGGAGTGTGATTACCATAGAATACTGCACATTTTCTCCAGACAATTAGCTGAGACTGTTATGTTATAACATAAATGCTTACTTGCTGCACAGAATTTTTACTGTATCTGCAGTCTTGATTATGGGTGGTTAGGCTGAGGAGCAGGGAGGGGGATGATTACATGTGGTTCAAGGAGTTTCGTTCAGAAATCTTATCATTCAGGTCTCCTTGCAGCATTCTTTCTATATTTTTCACAGATAGAGGTTAACTGTAGGTTATGTGACCATGCCAGATACATGAAGTGTAATCTAATAAAACTATGGGCCATATTTAGAGTCACCAATATAAATATTTTTGCTAGTAAACTTCCTCGTACTTAGAGTCTGGTTACACAGGTAATTAAGCTGATTTTCTTTCTGGTCCATTCTGATTACTAAAATGATCTGTGTCTAGTTCATGTCTTTGAGATTACCTTATTTTTCTTGAGTAGACGTGTCCAAGATTTCTATATTAGTCACATCTAGACCACTGCCTTGAAACACAAGCACCTGCCTTTCAGCTGGTAATAAATAGGGGATAGAAAAAGTCACATCGCAGGTCTGTTCTCCTAAATTGTTTTGCTTTTTGTTCAAACATACTGTAAGAAATTATTTTCAGATTTTCAGAAAAGATTTTCAGTCATGTCCTATGATGTGATTTTTTGGTGGAGGTGGTTTTACCTTTTGTACTATAGTCTTGTTTTGTTTGCAAAGATAAATGTAATGTATTAAAATGCAGGGTATTGCATGGTCTAATGGTGCTCTCCTTTTATCTTTCCTTTCATAAGTCCTTGATCACATCATTTCCATTTCTTAAACCAGGGACTAATCAACTTTATAAAGCTTATAAACTTAAAAATTGTGGAATTTTCATGATAATATTAAAAATAGCTTGTCATTGCTCACTGAGCTTGAAATGCTATTCACAGTGAAACTGTGATTTTAAATCCTTCACCTTATCTTATTGAAATCCAATAACAGTTCCCATTTTGACTCTTTTATATTGGTTCTATTTTCAGGTCCTATTTCATTTTGACCATACAGTATTAAGTATAATTTCCCTACATTACCACCAAAGGTCCTTTCTCTTTTCAAATGTTCTTTTCCTGCCATAGGTGTGAGGTAACATGACAGTTTTAATCATATGTTTCAGATTCATATTTATTTATTTGCTAATCTGCTTCAGGTTAGGCTGAATATTAAATGTTTTTTATTCACTGAGTTCACTCAATCCTGTACACTACAGCACTACATGCATTGAAGAATGTCACTTGAGATTCACCAACAACAGTGAGTTCAGAAAATGTACGACTGATTTTGCTTTGCTTTGCTTTAATATTGTCTGAAAAGTTTAATATTAAACATTCGAATTTCACAAAGAATAAAGTATTTTCACAGTTTACTTCTAGTAAACCACCTTACTATCAAGAGGTCAATAGTTTACCTTTAGAGGGAGATTGTACCTGTATATGTATGTCAGAGAAAATAAGCTGTGAATCCCCAGCTAAAACTGTACCCCAAAACCTCCAGAGAAGCTAGTGCAAGCACCATTTGCTTTTCAGTTAGCCAATCATGTGGTAACAGTGCAGTGCATAAAATCATACAGATACAGGTCAAAAACTTCAGTTAAGGTTCATATCAAACATCTGAATGGGGGAAAATCTTATGTCAGATATGTTCCATGTTATGGTTGTTGGTGCCGAATGGGCTGGTTTGAGTATTTCAAAACTGCATATCTCCTGGTGTTTTCACAGTCAATATAGTTCAAAGAGAATAGTACGAATAATAATGAAAACATCCAGTGAGCAGCAGTTCTGCAAGCAGAAATGCCTTGTTAAGGAAAGAGATCAGAGGAGAATGGCTAGATTGTAAGCTGACAGAAAGGCTACAGTAACATAAATAACTACTCTTTACAACCGTGGTGAGCAGAAAAGTACCTCAGAACGCAAAAGACAAACTTGAGGCAAGTGGGCTGCCACAGCAGGTGACCACATCATGTTGCACTCATCATGTTGCCAAGAATAGGAATCTGAGGCAATAGTTGCTGCAGACTCACTGAAACTGGAGAGTTGAGGAAGTAGATTCAAAGACGAAGATGTAAGTGTTATTTTATTTTAGTAGCTGCACTTCAAATTGAAACAGAGATGATTTTCATCACAGATTTTTGATCCTTCTCTGTCATACACTATTGTGCATTTGGATGTAGCAAGATAAATATCCTCAGTTTGTGTGATTAAAAGTATCATGTCTTTGATCTCTGACTATAGTACAAGAGTTTTGTCCTGTAACTCTTTTTTGCTTTTGTAGGGTTAAATGAATATAAAATAAATTCCACGGTGTAATGTATCATATGTGATTATAGTGTTAGGACCTTCTCCTGCTGTCAGTCAGCATGTCTCCAAGGTCAACATCTTTAATGCAGGAGCAGCTTTCTGAAGATGGGCACTTTGAAGATTACAGCCAAAGTCAGAAAGAGAGAGAGAGAGAGAGAGAGAGAGAGAGAGAGAGAGAGAGAGAGAGAGAGAGAGAGAGAGAGAGAGAGTGTATATAGTATAGAATATAGATAGTGAGGGCAGTAGGCAAGAGGGTTTCTCTGAAAGATGGAGTTTCTTGTGTAGGATGTATTATAAAGGTGCCCCTGATTCCCGTCTGCAGGTCTGACATGAAAAACACCACAGAACCACACATAATTCTGTGCACATAATTATTAACACATTGTTTTACTTTTTGAATGTTTTAATTTAATTTACTTTTGAAAAAATACACCCATTTCAAATCTGCAACACACTCCAATAATGTCACACCACTATGTAACATCACCATCTTTAATAACACATATTAAGCGTTTGGGCACTGAAGACACTAGTTGGTTAAGTTTAGCAAGCGGAATTGTCCCCATTCATCCATTATGCATTTCTTCAGCTACACAACTGTACGAGGCCTTTGTTGACAGGTCAGGACTGCAGAAAGGCCCTGATAGCACCCGCATTCTCTGCTTATGCAACTATGCAACTAACTTTTGGCGTTGTCCTCCTCTGGATGGCAGCATAATTTGCTCCAAAATGTGTACATATCTTTCTGCATTAATGATGCCCTTAATGATGTGCAATTACACATGTCATGTACACTGACACACTCTCATACTATGACAGATGCTGGCTGTTGGACCTGACGCTGATAACAGCTTGGATGGTCCTTTTCCTCTTTGAAATGTTGACTCGTCGGACCACAAAACACGATTCCACTGTGCTACTGTCGATCTCAGATGAGACCAAAACCAGAGAAGTCAGCGATGCTTCTGGACAGTGTTTATGTATGGCTTCTGTATCTTTGGATGCAGCGGTGAATGGTGTTGTCTGACAAAGATTTACCATGTCAGGATATCTATTACAAACATGATGGTTTTTTAGACAGTGACGTCTGGGGAATCACTGTAGAATGTGAAACGGCCAAAATCCTACCGGTTTGTCTTTGGGGAATGTTGTTCTGAAAGTGTTGGATTATTCGCTGATGCATCTGTTGGCAAATTGCCAAACCTCGACCGATCCTTGCTCTTGAAGGACTAGACCTTTTTTGGAGGCTCCTTATATGTTATGATTAGACGATTACCTCACCTGTTTCACATCACCTTCTAATTTCAACTTGTCAGATCACTATTAGTCCTCAACTGCCCCTGGCTCAACTTTTTTGAAATGTGTTGCATGCATCAATTTCAAAATAAATGCTTACCTTCAAAAAACTATGCAGTTGATCAGGTAATACATCAAATACCTTGTCTTTATACATTTATGTTTAAATACAAATCAAAGTACATTTACATACCACTACTCTTTGTTTTTATTAGCATTTTGCATACTGTCCCAACTTTTTTCGCAACTGGAGTTGTAAAAGTGGACAAGAAGATGGGAAATGGAAACATTTCCACTCTATATAAGTAGTGATAAAGCAAATAATATGCTTTGACTTCATTTTCTCTAAATAGTCACTAGTAATAGATGGAAGTAAATGACATCCTTTTCCAAGTATAACCAGAGTCAGTGTTCGTGTAGAGTGTATTTGCATTTAAATGGCTAAGAATGAGCATGATGGGGCTTAATGAAAGACACATCTCTGGTGTTTAGAGCATGTCACATTTAGTATAATTGATATTTACTTGTGTGACTGCACTTTCAATTTAATGTCATAAATAAATCACAGTCATGCTGTATACTGTTCTAAACTCATATTGCTCTTTTATTCAGGAAAAAAATAAAATAAAATGGAGACTACACTATCTGCTCCTACGGTGATAGATGGTGTTATATGAGCTCATTCTATGCTTTTGTCTCCTAAAAATGCAGTTTAGGCAGCATTTTGTTGAGGGAATGACTGAGCACTTTGCTGGTAAAGCATGATGCTGCCATAGCAACCATGAGACATTATCTTTAGAGGAGAATGTAGTGAGGCCAGAAGAGAGGTACTTATTCAGAATATGCAAATTTAAGAACAGGAATGATTCTTCTCTTATGGGAAGGTTTAGCTTCATTTCAGGAGAGAGGCTGAGGGTACAATATGGATATGATATTTTTTAGCTCATATATACTCACTCTAACACACTCAATGCACAGTTTTATCAAAGGCTATATTTTTCTGTTGCCAAGCGCAACATTGGATGCAATCTTCTCTTATCTGTTCCAGTTATTTCCTGCTGAGTCCACTGTCTATGGCACCGGATTCTTACTTAGAACTGGTCCAGAATCACTCAGTTCCATTCTCATCCTCTCTTCACTGTTGTTCTTAGGTCAGCAAAGCCTGGCCTGAGAGCAGCAAGTGTGTGTCTGCTGAGGCACAGCGAATAGAGTGTTATACACCACTCATAGCCTTCTGCAGTGTGAAATAGAGGCTTTTCTCACCAGGCTGGAAATTGGCTCCCTACGTCCTCCTATCCATCTAATATCTTGTTCTTTTGTTTCGCTTCTTATCTCAGCATGGCCGTCGACCTGAGCTATTTCCCCGCTGTCAGCCCACTTTAGTTTTGGTCTTGTTTTCTTTTAGAAACAGCACCAAAACAAGCTGAAGCAGGAGGAGTATCTGCAGTGCTGTACCATATGCACGATGCACTCACATATAAAATCTGATCTATAGCTCTGGACAGTCCTTATTCAGTGATAAAGAGAGTTTAACTTGTTTGTTTTAGGTCAAAACACTGGCCATAAAGAAAGTCAAGTCAAGTCATGTCGATGTATACATGTTGATGTGCCTCCAGGACTGCACATAATGAACAGTACAAAACATTATAGGGGATTTGTACAGATGTGGCCTTTAAGAATGTGCGTATTTTCACATGAGTTGGCATGTGTGATCATGTGGTACCCTGCATACCGGGTTCTAAGAATTTTAATTAATTTCTTATGATTCACACAATAACCACCAGGTGGCGCATGGAACAACATACTGTAGTTGAACACAGTACAATAAAAAAAAACTGGAATGTGTGGTCAAATGGTGCACATAAAATTATTACATTTCTCATCAAAACGTATGATAAACCTAGATTTTAAACGCGTTTGTAATTACAAGATTTAAGTATATAAAGTGAGCGTAGATAGTTACCTAGACTAGGTGACCAGCTCATTCTGACTCAAACGTGACTGCCCCTACTGGTCTTGTATTTCCTGTGTATGCAGTATGTGCATGATTCCCTGTGTTACTGTATGAAATCGTAGGATCCCATTTCCTTTGACGCACATTTTTAATGGCCACATCTGTATATTGAACTACGTAAAGTGCACAGAGTATGTCAAGTATAAAACAAATTAATGGTTTACAAAACTACAGCTCTAGCAGAATCACAAGTGGAACACATCACATACATTTGCACAGGATTGCAGTGGATCTCTGGGACACTGGCCATGAGGCAGGAATACATTCTTGATGGGATGCCAGTCCATTGCAAGGCACCATGCACACACACACACACACACATTTACACACTTGTAACGCTGACATAGGTTTGAGAGATGAATCTGATGAAATTGATGAGAATATTGGGTGTAGGTGTAAGCCAGGTTTATTTAACTTTGGCAAGACTGGTTACATCAGACACAGGTGAGACCAGGTGAGACCAGGACCATCCATGATACAAATATGAAACGAAAATTAAAGCTTTAAACAAAACAAGAAATCTTCAAACTACGGGTGAAGCAAACATGAGTTACAGGCCAACAAGCAGAAAAACATCCAGCAACTTACAAGCAGAGCATAAGGGCAGAGTACACTTACTATCCACTTTAATAGGAACACCTGGAAGCTATCATGGTCACAGGCTCATTTTTCTAATCTTCAACTGTTCAGTTTCTGTGAGTTTATGCCCATGATAGCCTCACATTCCTATTATTGGGTTACAGGAGTAGAACCCAATGTATCTTCTGCTGTTTTATCAAATCCACCTTACGATTTGATGTTTTTGTTTTTTGCATCATTCTGTGTAAACTCTACAGACTGTTGTGTGTGAAAATCCCAGGAGATCAGCAGCATCTGAAAAACTCAAACCAGCCAACCTGGAACCAACAGTCATGCCACAATTAAAGTCACAGAGATCACACTTTTCCCCCCATTCGGATGTTTGATGTGAACATTAATTGAAGCTCTTGACTCTTATCTGCATGATTTTATGCATTGTGTTGCTGCCATGTGATTGGCTAATTAGATAACATCCAATTGTTCCTATTAAAATGGATAGTGAGTGTACACACAGTAGACAAGAACCCCTGGGACTACTAATGAAATGCCAGGGTAGCTAAGGACCTACAGGACAGAGCTTTGATGAAATCAGGAACTGACTAGGTAGTGACAGGTAGTGACAGTGACAAAACTATGTAAACCATACCGACTGGCTGTGTTGGGGAAGTAGGAGGAAACTGGAGAACCCAGAGGAAACCCACATGGCCACAGGGAGAACATATGAAACTCTACACAGACAGTAACTCAAGCTCAGGATCGAACCCAGGACACTAGTGCTACCTCTGTACCCCCGTGCCACCTTCATCGTATACAGTAATTGCACTAGTTTTCATACTCACTGGATAAGAAGAGAAAACTATTTCATGTACAACAAGACCTTTGTTGTGTTCAATTTCACAAATGTTGCTTCGTTAATACAAATACCACAAGTAACAAAAATGCTCATCTAGGGTATGTTTAAATTATTGGTGGAAAGACATTATACAGTTGAAAAGTTTGCATCTCCCTTTCTCAATGTTAATTATTTTATATTATCTACAGCAAACAAGATAAACATCACAGTTAAGCAAATTGTACACTGTGCAGTTACAGCAGTCTTTAGAGATTATTGCTTGTCACAATGCTAAATATTTATTTACATATTTTATTTATGCATGTGTTCAATTCAGCAATTTACATAGCGGCTCTCTAACACCCAGAAAAACCATGATCCTAATAAAATCCATATTCCATAATAGACTGTGTGATAATGTGTTCTCCATGTCAGATTACATAAAAAAAGATCCTTGAATGAAAAGTTCAGTATTCAACAAATGCGCTTTTTTTTAAATCTCGCATTAATTTTTTGCCATTGCCACCACCATATTTGTAGTCATCCTGTGAGTTTTATTCCATCCTTCTATCGACGACTTTTCGATGAGAGTCATAGCAGCACGTTATGCGTTAATATTGCTGTTCTCAGCTCACAACTGAAAAATTATTTTACAATGTGTGCTTTTTATCTGTGACAGCAAAACTGGGCCAAAGAATTTACAGCGTAAAGCCGACTTTAATTAGATGACATAATAGTGCAAAGCTAGTGACATGGTACTGCAAAGCTTTACAACTATAAATTAATGAGATCTATCTGAAGCAAATATGAGCTGCACTAGTGCTTTAGTGCTGAGAGAGAGAGAGAGAGAGAGACAGAAAGAGAGAGAGAGAGAGAGAGAGAGAGAGAGAGAAGATGGGAAAAGGAAACACTAAGATGCTGAGAATGAGAGAGTGATTTTATGTGCTATGGGTAGTTGTGCAAGAGGCGGAGGCGTGGGCAGACTCCCTTAGTGTGTGCTCTAATCAGGTTTAGAAGATTGACCTGAGACAGAACTCTGAAGTTCCGGGAGCCCAGGGCGGGGTACCTGTTATTTGCAGTGAGTGATGCCCGTCTGCCTGCTTTTAAAGGGCAAGGAGACAGATTGGGATCTTGCGTTGGAAGACAGCGTGCTTTTATGAGTACAGCCAAACATATTTATCTATCTGAGCTTCCTCCCTCAGTACAGTTCACTCATTTAGAATAGACTTGCTGTTCATCACTGTAATAAAGATTATTAAATATTTCTCATTTTATTAATCCCATCCAAGGAGTTTTGTGTCTGAGTCTTCACTCTGAGTCATGCACAGACTGCTTGGTGAAGCAGGGGGAATATACAGTACAATATGTAAAAAGAAAAAATGTAAAAAAAAAAAAAAAAATTATGTAAAAGTGCCCTAAGTGGTTCTATGGTTTGTTACAGTGTTCTGTGACTTCTTAATCTTAAAGGGTTGTGTTGCAGAACATCTTGAAGAAACCTTTTGATGTACCCTTTTTTCTAAGATTACTCAATTCATAAATTAGCAATACCTGATTATTAACAACCCTGAACTTCAATTTAAATTAATATTTTTTTTTGAGTAGCTTAATTTATTAAGGTATTTGAAAAATAACAATAATAATTAGTTCAAGTATAACTGATTCATGAATGAGTTTAGTTCAGATGGTCATATTGATGGGACAGATTATACTAATTGGTGCATATTACACACATTTCCCTTCGCAGATTCTTTGCATTTTCATGATTCACAGTGACTATCAGTATTTTAAAATATAATAATAGTAACAACAACAACAACAACAACAACAACAACAACAATAATAATAATAATAATAATAATAATAATAATAATAATAATAATAATAATAGTTGGTAACTTTTTTAATCAATTCTTTAGTCTATACCTCTCCTATAATGCCTGAAGAGGTTAGAGAATACATGACAAGGGATTTGAAACCATTCCTCCATACAGAATCTCTCCAGATCCTTCAAATTTCGAGGTCCATGCTGGTGGACTCTCCTCTGCAGTTCACCCCACAGGTGAAGGTCAGGGGACTGGGATGACTTTGATTTTGTGGTCACTAAACCATTTTCTTGTTGATTGTGATGTATGTTTAGGATCACTGTAAGCAGCAAACCAGTTACACATAGTTTTGGCACTGTGAGCAGGTGCCAAGTCCTGCTGAAAAAGGAAATCAGCATCTCCATAAGCTTGTCAGCAGACGGAAGCATGAAGTGCTCTAAAATCCCCTGGTAGACTCTGCATTGACTCGCGACTTGAGAAAAACAGTGGATCAGTGGAACTGAAATTTATTTAATAGTGGAGAAGCCTTTGTTAGTAATGACAGCTTCAAGCTTCTTCCTGTATGAAGAAATTAATGGGCCGCAGTATTCAGGTGTGATTTTGGCCCATTCTGCTAAACATATTGTATTTAAATCAGGGTCAGTTGGATTCAAGTCAGGTGATTGACTGGGCCATTCTAACACCTTGATTTGTTTTCTCTGACCAGACTACATTCTCCCAGTATTTTCATAGGCTTGTCCAAATGAGTTGCAGCAAACTTTTAACAAGCTTCGACGTGCCTTTTCTTTAGTAATGGTGTCTTGTGGGAAGAGCGTGAGCAGTGGAGTGTATTGCCTATTGTTTTCTCTGTGACAATGGTACCTACTGCCTCCAAGTGTTTCTGGACCTCTTTCTGAGTGGTCTTTGTCTCATGGGCTACTCTTCTTACTGTTCTTCTAACTCACTGGTCAGAAATCTTGCGAGGCGCAGATTTGTTGATGGAGTTGTTTCCACTTGCGGATAATGGCCTCCAATGCATATTGGAGGATTCAGAAGTTTTGAACTACATCTGTATCCGATTCCATCAATATGTTTTGCAACAATAAGGTTCTGAAAGTCATGGGAGAGTGCTTTGCTTTTACCCATCATCAGATGTTTCTTGGGTGACACCTTAGTAACGAAAAGCCTTTTGATAAAGCATCAATTTACTAACCCAGCTGAAATTAATTTGCACAAATAGGAGATATTATTACTTACAGAATTCAGCGGGTTCCTTGCCTTACCTTGTCTTGGAGAACTGCTTTTTCTTAGTGTGTTCAATACTTTTTTCCTGTGTCATTCCACTTTATTACACATAACTTTATTTATTGACTTTAATGTTGTGAATTCTTTATATTTGCGGATTTCTTGAGTTAATACTGATTCACATGAAAAAAATTCATGTGAATAACCTCATTGGAAATATATTTACTGAAAACAATGTTGACTCGTTCAATACTTATTTCCCCCACTGTATATGAGTCATAAAGCAAGTGAAGTGAAGCCAGTATCTCTTGCCCTTTTTGTTTGTGTTCCTGTGTCCACAGCTTTATTGATCAGAACAAGCCCTCTACAACTATTATTGCCAGAAAACACTCTGACTTTGCCATATCCCTACCGCTTTTTGATCCACTTTAAAGAAATTAAATTTTTTTCCTAGGAACTATGACAGATTTTCTCTCTGTTCCCTCCATTTCCCACTCACTGCCAAGCAGATCAATACAGATCAAGCAGATCAGAGCAGGGTTTTTGTGTTTTGTTGAAAGTGGAAATTATATAAAGGCAGGGCACTTTAAAGTTTGGACACATTTCCAACTGCACAAATTTGTTAAACAATGATAAACACTATTAAGGAAGCAACAAACCCCAATATTATTATTTAAACTTAATAAACATTTAAGTTGATCTGAAAACTGGATCCAAGTGTTTGTGGAGACATCGGCCTGATTGGCTCTGGCAAGAAAAAAAGTGAATATTATTGGCAGAACATTAAGGATTCCTTTGGAACATTATTTATTTATTATTTATCACATTTAAAAACCATGATGTTTTACTGAAGAACTGAGAGAAATACTAAAGAGTTTAAATTCAGTCAAATGTTGTTTTATTGTAAACAAAATATCACTGCAACCATCTCAATGTTTTTTTTACATGGTTTACTTGTGATTACATGTGACTACATGTCAAATCAGATAAACCTATTTCTAATTAACAAACTTACTGTAACTTATTATCACACCAAATTATGTAAATTATTTAATACTATTCCTCAATAAATTCAAGAACTATTTTTATTCATGTATTAATAAATTACAGCACAGTAGCACAATTTATAAAAGTTAATCATAAAACAAGTAAAGGAATAAAATATGATGGCGTTAAGTGGAGTTACAATAATCTTCCATCCATTCTACAGTGCTGTGAAAAAAAGTATCCTGATTTCTTCTGTTTTTGTGTATATCTCATACATTCACTGGAGACTGGGGTCGTTCCAGCAGTACTGAAGATTGCTGCTGTTACACCTGTACCAAAGAGAGAAAATGTTTCTGTGGATGATTTTAACAATTTTCGCGCTATTTCAAATCTACCGTTTTTGGCAAAAATACTTGAGAGCGTTGTCGCCTCTCAACTCTGTACTCATCTTACAACCAATAACCTCTTTGAACCACTTCAATCAGGTTTTCGTAAATTTCATAGCACTGAAACTGCGTTGGTCAAAGTTACAAATGACCTGTTGATGGCCTCTGATTCTGGAGCTACCTCACTTCTTATTCTTCTTGACCTTAGAGCAGCCTTCGATACTGTGGATCATGGTCTTTTACTTACCCACTTAGAAAGTGTTTTTGGTGTGTCCGGGAAAGTTTTAAACTGGTTTAAATCCTATTTTACTGACCGTTCCCAGTTTATTTCTATGGGTGGCTTTAGATCTGACACTTGCTTGTTGCTCACTGGTGTTCCTCAGGGTTCAATTCTAGGCCCTCTACTGTTCAATATTTATCTATCTCCACTTGGGCATCTGCTGCGAACACTTGGCCTCCATTATCACTTTTATGCTGACGATACCCAAATCTACATTCACTCAAGATCTGGTGAAAGCATTGATGTTTGTTATCTTTCATACAAAGCATTGCATGGATTGGCTCCACGATATTTAACTCACTTATTAATCCCGTACACCCCACATCACAGACTGCGCTCCTCACAGGGTAATCTACTAACGGTTCCACCAACTCACCTTAAGTGTATGGGTGACAGGGCTTTTTCTGTTTACGCTCCATCGCTATGGAACTCTCTTCCCCCTGAACACAGGGAAGCTCAGTCCTTTGGCATTTTTAAAGCTCTTTTAAAGACACACTTTTTTAGACTCGCATTTGATTCTTGATATCTTTTTGATTGTTTTACATTTGTTTTTTATTACAGTTGTTTTATTCATTTTAATTAACTTTTATTAATTCTGTGATTTGTGTTTTTATGTACAGCACATTGAGAAGCTGCTTAAAAGGTGCTTTATAAAATAAAGTTTATTATTATATTATTATTATTATTATTATTATTATTGTTATTGTTATTATTATTATTATTATTATTATACTAAATTGTTTTAAATCTTCAAACGAAATACAACATGAAACAAGTAAACACACAATACAGCTTTGTTTATTGTTTTTTATTGAAGCAAAAAAATTATCCATTTATCTCAACATCTAATGTGGAAAAACTGCAACCAAATGCTTCCGATATGTAGAGATCAGTCTTTTACAGCACTGTGGTCGAATTTTGGCCCTCTTTTCTTTTCAGAACTGCTTAAGTTGAGCCACACTGTACGGTTTTTGAGCATGAACTACCTGTTTAAGGTCCTGCCACAACATCTCAATTGGTTCAAGTTAGGGCTTTGACAAGGCCATTCCAAAACTTTAATTTAGATTTTTGTTTTGAGCAACCCAAAGGTGGACTTACTCCTATGCTTCAGATGATTGTCTCACTGCATAATCTAGTGCTTGAGTTTCAGCTTAACCTTTAAGCAGAATTTATTTTGCCCTCATTTACGCCAAATTGCCCAGGCTCTGAAGCACCAAAGCATCTCCAGACCATCACATTTCCTCCACCATGCTTGACCATAGGTATTATGTTCTTTTTGTGGAATTCTGTGTTTGGCTTACGCCAGATGTAACAGGACCCCTGTCTTCCAAACAGTTCCACTTTTGACTAATCAGTAAACAGAACGTTTTCCAAAAGATTTGTTTTTTGAAGTGTATTTTGAAGAAATTCAGATGAGCCTTAATGTTCTTCTGGGTTAGCAGTGGTTTTCACCTCGCTACTCTTCCATGGATGCCATTTTTGCCCATTGTCTTTCTGATAGTGGAGTCATGAACAGTGACCTTTATAAATGCAAAAGAGGCCTGTAGTTCCTTTGATGTAGTCTCTGGCTCTTTTGTGACTTGCTGGATGTGTTGTTTTTGTGCTCTTCAAGGAATTCTGGGAAAGTTCACTACTGTGGCAAGTTTTTCCATTTGGAGATAATGGCTCTCATTGTGGTCCTGTGGAGACAGATAGCCTTTGAAATAGCTTCATAACCTTTCCCAGATTAATGTATTTCAATCACATTCTTCCTCATCATATCTGGAATTTCTTTCAACTTTGGCATAGTGTGTTACAGGGTAAGACATTTTAACCAACTTCAGTGTGTTGAAAAAGTTCTATTGAAGCATTGATTTGACTGAACAGGGTTTGCAGTATTCAGGCCTGTTTGTGTCTAGTCCAGCTGAACCACATTATGAATGCAGTTTCATAGATTTGAGGAATTGGTAACTATGGGGGTAAATATATTTTCACACAGGCTCAGTTGGTATTGGATAACTTTTTTGCTTCAATAAATAACATTATCATTTAAAAGAAAAAAAATGTTTACTCAGGTTGCCTTTGTTTTATCTTAGATTTTGTTTTGAAACAATTTAGTATGAGGGGAAAAAAAGGAAATCAGGATGGAGAGTATACTTTTTTACAGCACTATTAATTAAAAACTATATCACACTATACTTATTTGTTTATAGTTAAATTTAATGTTGTTGACCAGCCACAAAACAAAATATACAGCTTGTCACGTTATTAATAAACTGCAAACACATTCCTGTGTCAGTAAACTTACAGGTACAGCTTTAACAAGCACTGATACTGGAGACTCTTTTTTTATAAATGTTAATTTACATAAAATTTCTTCATATCATTTTCTTTTTATCTGTTCATGTGGAGCATCCATACAAATCCCAGTGTAAGTTGTAATAATAGTGTAGTAGCACAAGTGCATTAATGTTAACTGTGCAGCTGGAGTGATTGAAAATTAAGTTCTTGTCCGATACCAGTCAGAATCAAAATTTGAACCCTGCTTTGTCCGATTTCCTCTCATGTGTTCCCAGGATGAAGTCACACTAATACCATCGTTCAGTGAAAGCTTCTTAGTTTTATGATACAGAAAGCATAGTATAGCATAGTATATACTGTATACACACAGAAGTATTGATAAAGAGTGATAAATGACAGTTGGAACAAGTCTCAGATAAAATCAAAACATCTATTATATATGTTCAAGTGACATAAGAACTACAAGATGTCTAGTGTACCAGATAATAAGAGAAGAAGAAGAACTGAGAGAGAGAGAGAGAGAGAGAGAGAGAGAGGGATTGAGTTTGTGAGGATGAAAGGCGGGGTGATTTGGAATTTTAGAAAACATGGGAGGCACCGAAATACTAGAAGAACAATCAGACAGACAGGCACGACAAAGTACATTATCCACTAAGCCCATCCTCTCTACAGGGATGAGAACCAAGAAAACCAGGAATCATCTGCCTCGTAGAGGAATCATTACAACCTGTTTCATGTGATGTATTATGTTAGTTATATCACGTGAGTTCTCTGGGATGTAGAAACAACACAACATTATCAGCAACACCTACCTCCCCGCTCGGTGGTTAATAGGTCTAGGACCAACCTATTCTGAACCATGACCTCACGAAGGGCCTTCAGTTCATTATTGATTATGCTTAGTGCCGCCTCATTGTCATTAGCCAAAGAGAGAAGCATATAGGTTAAGCCATTGATCTTATTTAAAGTAGCTGTTGTGCCAACACCTAAAAATAGAGACCACCCTATTCTAGCATCAGGGGTGATCCACAGGTCGGCTAACGTGCTATGCATGATTTTGCTAATGATACCACATTTAGTTATCCAATGTGAGGGAGGGGCCCAGGGATCGGTGATTTGAATAGAAACACTGGGGATCACGAAAGCAGGATAACAACATCCTGTCCAAAGGAAATCACTCCTGCTTTCTGTGAAGGCTCTGTGACCACATACTCATACATTTCACATAACATAGTATTAGTGCTATACAGTTTGGTGAATGGGCACTAAACTGGGAACATCTGGGTGCTAAACCCTGAGAAGTGGGTTGCACATCTATATAGGTCTGACAGACAGAGCGCCCCAACCTAAGAAAAGAGTTGGTACTACTGGCGAAGATGCACGTATTACCTATTTGCCAGGGTACACCAAAGACCTGAGATGTACTCCATAATACTTGTGGTAATGGGCTAAAGGAAGTGCCGGGAAGATCCCAACAGAGATTATAAGTATGATTACAGCCAGGTATGGGTTGATTTAAAGGTGCACTAGCCATAAAAGTGGCAGTGAGATGTAGTATCTAGACTACAGGAATGGGAACTAAACAAGAGTCATTCTGTGCATTGGCTGATGCAGCGGTTATGTTGTGTAGTGGCATAGAAGACCGCTGATATGATCCCATGTGATGACAGATCCAACATGAGTCATTGTTCACGTAGGTAAGGTTTTGTGCAATTTCTAGTGAAAACGAGCAGGCCAAATTACCTCCGCACCGTTGTGTGGGTGTGAGTCTGTACACGTGGATGTGTGACACCATTAGTATAAGCCTGCACATGTTTTTTGCGGGTCACGGCGGGAGAGCAAGGATTGTGTATCTCTATCCGGATCACAGTGAGAACAACTATCACTGTGTCCAAAAAGACAACAGAACCAGTATCTAGGGACATTCTTGGTTCGGGCTGACATGAAATCGAAAGTATTTTCCTGAGAGTACGCACACTACAGAATCCACTACTTCTACATATCAATCACCCTAAATCACAGTCACCTTTTAAGGCCGTGCAATAACAAAGGATCAAAATAACATGGAAATAAAAGACTGCATATGTAAAGTATGTCTAATACAAAATAAGGCTATATGTGTATGTGTTAACGTGAGATGAGAAGACGCCCCCTCAGGGCAACTTGATTGCCGTATTGTCCTGTGTCACTGGACAGTGCTTGATGCAGCTGGCGTGAATCCACTGGGGTTGTGAGGACAGCAGTATGGGTAATGGCCACCACACTTGATGATGACCAAAGGCTGCTTCGGCAACCTTTTGTGGTTTCAGGCTCTTGACGAGAACTAGGTCACCTGAGAGGAAAGGGTGAGTAGTGGGCAGAGGGAGAGAAACAGAAAATCACCATGTATACGCCAACAATCACGTCCAGATCACCTGTAAAGCAAGCACCTGGGTTACCCATAGTCCGTTGAGTGGGAAATGGTCTGCCCATAATGATCTCAAAAGGAGACAATTTAGTTTACTGATTAGGAGTCATGCGAAGTTCGCATAAGACAGCAGGTAATAAATCGGACCCAATTACTTGAGGGTTCTCTAAGAGCCGCTTAGTAAGGTGTTTCTTAATAGTGCGATTTTTTCTTTCCACAATCCCTGAGCTCTGGGGATGATATGGAATATGAAAGTGCTAATCAGTGTTTAGGTACATGCACTAGGTTTCTGTGTTACCTTGGAAACAAAAGGTGTCCTATTGTCACTATCAATAGTTTGGGGCATACGGTTCCGTGGGATTATATTTTTTGCGAGAATTTTAATGACTGTATTGGCATTTTCCTTTGAGCATGGAAAGGCTTCTACACATTTAGAGAATTTATCCACGATAACTAGAAGATATTTGAGACCTCTGACAGTTGGCATGTATGTGTAAGTCAATTTCTAGTGCCTGTAAAGGACCACTAGGTGCTGGAAATGCATCATGTTTGACGGTTTTCCCTCTTGCACATTTTAAACATGCATCAAGGAGTAATTTAACTGTTTTGTGAATGTCTCAATTACAAAATCTCCATGTTTTCACAGAGATGCGACATGAGAAACACAGTGAAAATGGCACACGAGGAATGGAAGGACAGAAGATGGAAAGCGAGATGGCCATCAGGGCAGTGTATTAAACCATCAGTGGGCAATGGGAAACAACCTTCCGATGACCAAAACGTGAGGTTGTCTGGAGTAGCCTGTGTCTGTAAAAAAGCAACATCGATGTCACACGAAGTCAGATAATGTGAAAGCATGTGAAAAATGGGACAAAGGGGCTGGCAAGTTATCTTTTGAGGCCCACCTAGCTACTTCATCAGCACAGAACTATCTACGGGCTAGTTCTGTGTTAGAGGAGTCGTGCCCGTTAACCTTAACTATAGCAAGCCTGTCCAGGTAAGAAAAATCAGAAACGAGTATGGCATGTGATATGGGTTTACTATTAGCGCCACGAAAACCATGAGCATGCCATATCTTACCAAAAGCAATGTATGACACCAAAAGCATAACATGAATAAGTATAAATAGGAATGGTCTTTCCCATAAAGAGATGACAAGCACACATGAGAGCAACGAATTCTGCAGCCTGAGCAGAATTCAAGGGGACAGATTGAGCTTCATGAAAAAATATTTGATAATGAGCAAACAAATGTCGAGACATCCGGATTAGAACACGATCCATTGACAAATACCTCGTTCCCTCCCTCCAGGTGATGTTGTGACAGATCAGATCAGATAGGATTGATGAGGCATCATGTACGTAGGTCAAACAGTCATGTTCCAACCAAGCTTCAGGTGCAGGCTCCTCCGAGCATGCACGCAGAAGTCTGTGGAGCAAGACTGCAGGGCTGTTAGTAGTGGTTACAGATTTAATGGAGGGGTTGTATGTGGTGCAAAGGATAGCTTCATATACTGATCTACACTGAGCAGTCATGTGTTGTGTCTGAATGATATTCAGGATAAATGAGATGTGTGCAACATGAGTGGGTGTGAAAGAACCATTTTTTCAGCATCAGTGACCATGAGAGCAGACACAGCAACAGCCCTTAAACATTCAGGCATACCTTGAACTACAGGTTCTAGAGATTTGGAAAGATATGCTACTGGCCGATAGCTACCACCAAGTTACTGGGCCAGGACCAGTAACACTGAGAAACCAGACTGAGCCAGGTGGGTCAAGAGTTTTAGAGATCCCTCTGTGCAGAGCTCATGTCCTTCAGCTGATAAAAGAATGTCATCCATGTACTGAACAAGGCAGCAGCCCTCCAGTAAAATGACTGATGTAAGAGCTTGATGCACCATGGATGAGAACACAGCGGGAGAGTCTATGAAACCCTGAGGTAGATGTGTCCATGTGTATTGTTGATTTTTTAAAGTAAACGCAAAAATAGTCTGTGTCTGCTCAGACACATGGTTGCTGAAAAAAGCACTACATAAATCTACCATGAAATGTGTGTGTGTGTGTATTATATTTGATAATGGCCGGTGAGAATAGGAGCCATGTCAGGTACAATCAGGCTTATCTCATTTATTCACTTAAATGTTCTGAGTAAAATGCAATCCCTTCCCATTTGGCTTGCATACAGGTTTAACAGGTGTGTTGTATGGAGATACTGTATGAACGACCACGCCCTGAGCGAGTATAGAATCAACTCCTTTTCTGCTGATAGCGGATATTGCTTATAATAAATGGCCACCAGAGGACAACTGGGTGAAAGTGTTGTGGTCAGATGTGACCAAAATTGAGCTCTTTGGCATCAACTCAAGTCGCCGTGTTTGGAGGAGGAGAAATGCTGCCTATGACCCCAAGAACACCATCCCCACCGTCAAACATGGAGGTGGAAACATGATGCTTTGGGGGTGTTTTTCTGCTAAGGAGACAGGACAACTTCACCGAATCAGAGGGACAATGGATGGGGCCAAATCTTGGGTGAGAACCTCCTTCCCTCGGCCAGGGCATTGAAAATGAAAAGTAATTACTAAGTCATTACCAAGTACTAAGTCATGATTTGCAGAGGGGTCAAATACATATGCAAAAATGTAAATGCAAATCAATTTAGAACATTTTTGACATGCGTTTTTCTGGATTTTTTTTGTTGTTATTCTGTCTGTCACTGTTCAAATAAAAATACCGTTAAAATTATAGACTGATTGTCACGTATCTGGGAAACCCGGACTCCATTTCCATCAGCCACTGCACTACACCACATGACCACATGTGCTACTTCATGCACCTGATTCACGTTTCTGTTAATGAGCACTCATGTGTATTTATAGTCCTTGTCTGCACTTTCTCCTTGTCTTTCGTTATCGTAGACTCACGTTGTTTATGTCCGTGTCCTTGTCTCATGCCATAGAGTTTTTGCCACGTTGTCTTTGTTTCAAGGTTTGTTTGTTTGTTTGTTATTAAATGGTTAAATCTGCGATTGCTTCTGCCTCAACTCTCCAGACGTTACACTGATCATTTCTTTGTTAGTGGGCAAATGTACAAAATCAGCAGGGGATCAAATACTTTTTTCCCTCACTGCATTGTAATTATCATGTTAATGCAGCATGCAAAAACACTTCAATTTAAACATTAAATCTGAAAGGAGAAGATGGAATGACGACAAATTTGTGATAAAACATGATATCAAGATCGTCAGGACATGTAGGGGTGTGTTTATAAATGTGCTATATTAACTAAAAATAATATACACAAGATGGATATCTGAACTACAGTGTCAAGTCTTTACTATGAGAACTACCTGACTACATTCCTCACTATGCACCAACAAACTGCATGTCCCAAAATACTGTAAACATTGCCATCTCGATACATTACCGTAAATAAAATGGAATGTTTACCGGTTAAAGGCAAACATTCATTTTTAAAAAAGCGGATTAAAATGAGCTAGAGCTAGCTTGGTATCGGTGCTATAGTGCGTGTCGCCTCCTTCTGGCTCTGAGTCAGAGCTCGGCTTATACACTATTTGCTGTTTGCTCAATAAACATGAGAGATTTTTTATTTTTTATTTTTTTATGCATCCACTGATTTGGTGTGATTTTAGACTGACCATTTCCGCCCACAGTTACAACTTATTAATTTAATAATTACAGCTTACAATTTAATAATCACGAGAGGACATCAGACAGTCACTATATTTACTTGGACAGCAATAATCTAATTACTGACCTTAATCTGAATAAGACAATATTGTGATTAAGGTGTTTACATGAGTCGCTTTTAGAATAGGTACCGTATACACTTTTGGGGTTTCATTTTCTATTTTACGAAAGATTAAAGTTCAGTTAATTTTTTCATGCTGTACTTGCAAATAGACAACTGCTTGAAGCCATGGGCTGCGTCCGAAACTTACCTACTATATAGTAGCCGAAATATGGGTATTTCACATACTATATACTGTAGTAGGTAATTACCTGTACTCTCTTGTTTGCCGTCAAACGGTTGAGCACTGCCATGTGTGTACGTGTCCTGTCACAAAATGCGGTGAAAACTCCCACACGATGTTAACAGTGTGATTAAGGTTTGTCGATGTCTGTAATGCACTTCGATAATGTAACTAAAACTCCACGTCTTAATTCGATTTGTGTTTACTTCGAGTATGACTTTAGTCAGATTAAGGTAATCAATAATTGCTGTTTCCATGCTAGTTTCTTAATCAGGGTATTGTCTTAATCGGGTTAATATTGGATTATTGTTGTCCATGTACACATACTGACTGTTTGCTATAATGTTCAATCAGATAATGGGTATCAGATGCTTTGTCGAATCACGTGGTAACCTGTGCCCGTGGTAACACCGTGGTCGAATCACGTATGCACAGGGTCTCTAAGACACTGTGTTCACAGACGCACCATGAACCCAAAATGTAATATTCCAATACTTAAAGATTTATCCAGAGATCTACACTGAGGTATAAAGAATTAAAATCATTCACTTACCTCCATCCAGATATCCCCGCTTCTGACACCAGGAAACTGTTAAGTTCTTGTCCAATTCCAGTCAGAACCAAAATTTGAACCCTGCTCTCGCTGATTTCCTCTCATCTTGGCCCAGGAAAAAAGCTTCTTAGTTTAATGATACAGAAAGCATAGTATATACACACAGAAATATTCATAAAGAGTGATAAATTTCAATTGGAACAAGTCACAGATAAATTTAAAACACCTATTACATATGTTCGAGTGTCATAAGAACTGCAAGATGTCTAGTCTACCAGATAATAAAAGAAGAAGAAGAACTGAGAGAGAGAGAGTGAGTGAGAACGAAAGGTGGGGTGATTTGGAATGCTCAAAACAACACATGCCAAGAACACAAAACAATTTGGTTCTGTTAAATCGTGACACAAACTAGAGATCTTACTATAGGTACAGTCTTACTATAAGTACAGGGTGTCTCAAAAGTCTTCAAAGGTCCGGGAAGCTGTCGTAAGGTCACGATAGACTTTGACAAGAAACATGGCGAGCACATCACACACGACAATGTTGCCAAACTTTTTAACAAATTCAAAAAGACTGGAAGTGTTGCGGACCAACTGTGAACATCTACAAACATTCATTGACAAAGACACAACCAATGTGTTGCTGGCAAACACAGTCCCCTATGTATGGAGACTTTTGGGATGCCCTGTAGTATGTATAAATTATTTTAACTCAGTGTTTGCTGCCATTCTATTTTTGGTATTTTTTTATTGCTCCAGCTCTGAACACCACACCTCTATGATGTATTCTAAATCTTAGAATCTCAGTTATTCTAGTTCTTTATAATTATTTTTTACTTTCCAGCTTATTATTTCAGTGTTTTGTTGTTGTAGTATATTTATAATATGTACATTTACCTTTGTTATCTGTGACTACGTGCATTTTTAAAGCCCAAGTGAGTGTAAACCACTATTGAAAGGTAAAACATTGATAAAGGGACCCTCTGCTGGTCCTGTTTGTGAAAAAGAACAACAAGAAAGCATCACTGCTTTAAAATTATGGCTCAGGCCCTCAGACTAATGTGAAGTAACAGTGTGGAAAATCCTTCATGAGTTCTGTGGCATCCGGCCCAAGAGCGAGGAGTTGTGTTCCAGTATAGAGAGTGTGTATGTCATCTGAAAGCATTCTGTGTGAATAAGCTAAGTGACATGTTGATGTGGAGGGAGGTGTTTGATAAATGAGTGTCTAACTTTTCACTCTGTCCACCATGGATGAGCCGAGAAAACACACGAACATACCGATGAGCATAATTACATCCAAACACAGGTTCTAATGAGGATGAATGTTCTGTCTGAGAGGCACTAAGTGATGTGCCTGTTCCAGAACGGGAGACTTTCATTTGTGTGTGTCTGTGTGTGTGTGTGTATGGTGTGTCTGTGTGTGTGTGTGTGCGTGTGTGTGTGTGTGTGTGTGTGTGTGTGTGTCCATGTACTAGCATCAGCCCACAGGAAGCTGTGCAATACATTTTCACTTTCATCATATTTAAGCTGTAAAGGGAAAAGCTAAACAGGATATGCTGCAGTGCGTGACATAAACTGTTGAGTAGCCACTATTTAATGTACATGCGGGGGTGGATATGGTTGTGTGTTGGGTTTGATATTTAGGCTATGATGTCTACATGAACACTTCAATTTAGGTCTGGTCAGTGTTCCTACTAGAATATTATCCATTTTCACTTATGTTCTAAATATATAAAGTGTTGAACTTTTATATTACTATTATATATGATATATTTTAAATTTGTTTTATTTTATATTAGGTAATTGTATAACTCCAACATTAAATCCAATATTTTCATCAGAACCAACACATTCCAATAGATTAAAAGAAGATTGGATGTAGAATTTTTAACAAAAACTGAATGATATTATATAGATTAAAGCATCTGACCTTAGGGTGTGGTTGGGGGGGTTAGACTACCCTGATTAAAATCATCTACTTAGATACAGGATAGTCAACATTATTTGTGCTTTCAGGTTGCCACTAAAAATTCAGTCTAGTAAATTTGAAAGATTCAGTTTCAATGTTTGTGTTTGCACTTCACACCAGGATAGCTCTGATCTGAGTTGTGCTGTTGCACTGCATTTTTTTCTTCCTCTCTCACACAACTTTCCTTTGATCCTTCATGTTTACTGTGAAAAGGCGATCTGGAAATAATCTAAAGATACAAGAACTCTTCAGTCTAAGTAAATAAATCTTTTTACATTAAAGATTGATGAAAGTGGAGTGATTGAAATGAAATTGAAATCATATCAAAGTGAAACTAAATTGAATCTTATTGAAGCAGATTTATTGGTGTCAAACAGCAAAGCAAAATAATATCCTATCATTTGGAAGCCTGGGGTTTGCATCCCCAGCAGAAACCACATTCTAAAGATCACATTTTTGTAATATCTTTAAAAATCATATTTGTGTGTAACATGATCAGATATAATTAGTATGTAATGTGCGTAATGACCCATGACCATTCCACTTCAATTATTAAAAACAGAATTTGGGGATTGTCACATGTTGGGGGGAAATAATCTTAATACAGAATCCATTCTAAAAGACACCTTGATTATTGCCACCTTGCCATTATTTTTAGTCATTTATATGGTACTCTCTGGGTAGCATTATATTCCCAAAATGAACTGCAAGCATCTGTATGGTTTATCAGTGAGATATTGCTGCAAGCAGGAATTTTGTTGAGAATTGTAGCATTCAAAGACTTTATTTTTTTTAAAAATCAAATTTACACACATCACACATCACTGACGACTTTGTCAGGTGATTACACAGAGTGAAACGCCCCTAGGTTTGAAGGTGCACAAGAAAGTCAACGGTAGAGTATTTACTTTATTGTCCTTAGTTTCCCAATATGCCTTTAGAAGAGAGACTAAAAGTAGGTAGACTAAGCAAACATTTTCCTATCAACATTCAATTCAGACTAAAGGACGTACTACAGAACCATATGATAGTGTTTTGAGTTTCACGAAAGGCTTACAACTTTTTTCTTTACCATGTGTGGTATTTAGCGCATACATGGCATAAAGCCAGCTAGGCATTACAGACTTGAAAAAATTATTAGAAATTACAACTGTATCTGCCTATCTGCCTTCAAGTATGTAATAGCTTGTCCATATCATTGTTGTATTAGTATTATTGTTGAGCTACTGATGGATATTTGATTTTAGCCCTTGCATCTAATATAACAACCACTACTAATTAACCATTACTAATTGTCGTGTGTCTTCTGTGAAACCCTAGCATATTGGATTCATAGGCAAAAGATTATCATGTCACATTAACTCTACTATGGAAAACTTTCTAAACCACTAAACACATACCAAACTAGAATTCTCATTCCTCCAGAGATTGTGCACATGTGATCAGAGAGAGGACTTTTATGTTGTAAAAAAAAACAAAAAACAAAAAAAACTATTCTTGGTCATCCAAGATTAGTTAAATAGTTTAATCATGCGCAATGTTCTAACATTTTTTTATTCGTAAGTATGCCCTTCACTTCTAATTAAAGTCAGCGGAGAGTTGTTGAACAAGTACCTGGGATTGTGGACTCCTAATTGACTCAGGGTGATCAGAGTTCTGCTTTTAATCGGTGTGATGGAGAGGATTAATTAAAGTGTGATAGCTGGATGATTAAATCTCGTTAGCACCCCACCGAGCTCAGGTGCTGCCGTCTCTCTTCCACTACTTGAATCTGCTGCTTGAAGATAAGTCACGGTCCCATTAAGCAGTACAAACCTAAGATAGAAACCATCGTTTCAAACTGTAGATGTTTCCTTTGAATTGCAAATCATTTGTTTCTCACTAAATGTCTGGCTGATGTGATCTTTAAATCAAATAGCAATCACTTGTATATGTTTCTCTCAAGATGATGAGGATGGTTGCAGTGATAATGATATGTGCATAAATATTTTTTATGTAATCCTATCTGCATAGACTTATTGAAGTATTACCTGCCTGGGCCCTTTTTCCTCATTTAAAGCCTGACAGATGATAAAGAAGTGGGAGATGATGGGTATTTCCTTAGTTCATTTCGCTGCACATTTTCTCGAGCAGAACACAAAATTGCACCACCACACCGCTCTCAGCCACAGCCAAATGAGAAAGAATGAGTTTCCTGATAGCTATATTATTAACTACTCTGCTTAGGGTGGTTAAAATGTATTAGCCCATCTCTTATAGAGCCATTCAGGTCCCTGGTGCAAACAGTGAAGTAAGAGAAATGGTATTAATTTGAGGCATAAATCTCATTCTCATTCACTCAATCAAATAAGAATTTGAGAGCAGAGTAGAACTTTCTATTAAACAGATGGGAGCAGCAGGGGAGATTGTGCTGATGATATATTTCTCTGGTAAGGATTCCGTTATATACTTTTGCCTTGCATGTTTCTAATGTGCTTTCTTTGTTTTTATTTTCCCTTTTGCAGATTTAGGAGCATTTGCAATTTCTGTCTGCAAGCCTGAATGTGAAATACTACATAACCTCATATTCTTCTAAGTACAAATTAACACGTCACGGCCTCTTGCCATTAACCCAGGGGTGCCAACTTTTACATCCTGGCTGGAGTGTATATGCACAATTTCTCTCCCAATGTTTTATCTGGAACAATGGTAATAACAAAAGAGTCATTGTACATGTAGAATTGGTTCCAGCATATCATATTAATTGTAAACGAGCTTATTGACAAGAATTGGCAATTATACACTTGTAAATGAAAAATATATATTTTTTAAATAATTAAGGCTATCCCCAGTGGCATACTAACTTTAACCAAACTTTAGTAGATATTAATGATTCAACCGTACAAAGTTCTCAACTTTAAGTAAATGGTCATTCCATTTCTGATAAACATTTTAATAATAATTTTATGAGAAACTCCATTATTGTCAGATCCAATCCTCCATGTAAATTAAGATGGTTTAAATATTACCATTTATCACCTGGAAATTTCCTTATGAATATAAATCTGTTATCTCTACCTCATTTTGGGTTGACTTTAAAATGCACATGACAACAAAATTTAACAAAACCTTAAATTATGATATTATCTACCATAAGATATTTTACTTTGTTCAAATTTATAAAGTTTTTTTGAAAAACAACATCACATCAATAATCATTTAATTATTTTACCAAAGTTTTACATTCACAAGACAAGAGGAATTCAAAACAAAACCCTCATATATTACCTTCTGTAATACTGAGCTTAAGGCATACTTTGAAACCCTTTCAAACATGAGAATACAAAACAAGAAACTTATGAAAACATTAAAAATTCAATAAAAAAAGATAAAAATGAGCGAATAAACGATAAAAATTTAAAATGTTAAAAATTCGAAGCTATTCATATTCATGTAACTCCCGAAATCAATATGTTCTTTTCTATTGCTGTTGTTGTTACTTTTGTTTTTTATTTTAATTCACATTCTCTGAACTGTTAAACAATGCAATTGACTTCTTTTTGCTTTGTATTTGACCATATTATGAAATTAAATATAATAAAGGGTCCCGGGCTGTGAGGTGAGATAAACGCTATTGGCTATTTAAATAACATTTCCTGTTTCAAGAAGAAATTATGTCAATACATCAAATATTGCTGCACATTTCAAGGCACTTCACAGGGGCTTTAAAATATTGTCTCTGTCTTCTCCAGTGTTTTTATCCTCTCTCTTCTCTTCTTTTTAAAATACTCATCTGCAATTGTAATGATCACAACTGTTTTTTAAATCTCAATTAAACTGGCTGACACAGAATACAGATTAACAATCTTATCTGACTTCAACCTTGCTATCTTTGCAAACTGTTTTTCTGGCAAATTGTGTGTTCTCATTGAAGCCACTTTCAATTCTGATAAAAACAAAAAGTTATAAAGATTCCAAAGTTATATAATGTTTTAATTATACTAGAAAGAGGGCGTCGACAATAACATTCTTTATGCTGTTCCATTAAAGTACAATATATTGTAAAACCAGCACAATAAAATTTTAAACAGTAATATGCAACCCAGACAAGGTCATACAATTATACAATTATTCTGGAAATTATTTAATTTGACATATATGGCAATTATTATGATTCGGGGGTTTCCTCCAGGTACTCCGGTTTCCTCCACCAGTTCAAAGACATGTGTTGTAGGCATTTCCAGATTGTCTGTAGTATGTCTGTGGTGTTGGAAGTCCCACCTCCATGTAATATTTCTTTCGGCAAATGCCTGCTTTTTTTTTTCTTTTTCAATTGAGCCATGTAGCTGTAGCAACGTTTGAGAACTATCTGTTTGTATTTCTTATATATCAAACTGAAACTTTGCATTGAAGCTTCCCAGTATATACTGCAGCATAATCTTTTTATTTTGTGTAGCACAAACGGATTTTGTGAACAGGCCAAGTTTTTTTGTGGGTGTACAGTCTACTGCAGAGGATTGACACCACACAGAAGAGACCAGCAGAGCTCTTGGAACCCCTCTTCCTTGAACCACTTGACAAAGATCTCCCTAATCTGGGAATGGCAAGTCATACAAACAATTCCATGCAGAAAATTTGAACAACTTCCTCAGGATACCTGTGTATGCGGCAGGACTGACACAACTTGTAGGATTTGAAACAGACAGAACCCGTTTGTAAGAAAACCAGAAAACTGCAAATCCATTTATTCCATTTCCATTTTATTGTGACTCTGTACTTTACTTTAATCAATAGTTCATAAAGCCAACTACTTAACTGTACTTACCGTGTTCACTGGCCTCAATCCATTTAGTTAGTTATTGATACACCTCCCTCTGAATCTAGTACTGGTCCTATATATATATATATATATATATATATATATATATATATATATATATATATATATATATATATATATATATATATATATATATATATATATATACATATATAGGACAAGTACTAGATTCAGAGGGAGGTGTATCGATAACTATGTATATGTATATAGGTATATAGGTATGTATATAGGTATTTGTATATATTTGTATAACTATGTATATAGGTATTTGATCCCTTGCTGATTTTGTACGTTTGCCCACTGACAAAGAAATGATCAGTCTATAATTTTAATGGTAGATTTAAAATTATTATATTAGATAGAGACAGAATAACAACAAAAAAATCCAGAAAAACACATGTCAAAAATGTTATAAATTGATTTGCATTTTAATGAAGGAAATATGTATTTGACCCCTCTGCAAAACATGACTTAGTACTTGGTGGCAAAACCCTTGTTGGCAATCACAGAGGTCAGACGTTTCTTGTAGTTGGCCACCAGGTTTGCACACATCTCAGGAGGGATTTTGTCCCATTCCTCTTTGCAGATCTTCTCCAAGTCATTAAGGTTTCGAGTTTGGAATCTGATTGATTGATTGCTTCTGTGGACAGGTGTCTTTTATACAGGTAACAAGGTGAGATTAGGAGCACTCCCTTTAAGAGTGTGCTCCTAATCTCAGCTCGTTACCTGTATAAAAGACACCTGGGAGCCAGAAATCTTTCTGATTGAGAGGGGTTCAAATACTTATTTCCCTCATTAAAATGTAAATCAATTTATAACACTTTTTATATGCGTTTTTCAGGATTTTCTTGTTGTTTTTCTGTCTCTCACTGTTCAAACAAACCTACCATTAAAATTATAGACTGATCATTTCTTTGTCAGTGGGCAAACGTACAAAATCAGCAGGGGATCAAATACTTTTTTCCCCCACTGTAATACAATGAAAGTTTGGTGTGACTGCTGCTGTAGCCGAGCCAGAACCTTGGTAATATTCCGTTTTTCCTCACTGTATATATAATGAGTATGTGTGTATATTGTACTGTACTGTATTTATCTTCTGTAAACATGTACGGAAATTGCAATATTAAGGAAATTGCTCTATAACCTGATTTGTATTACAACAATATATAAAAATAGATTAAATAAATATAAATATATAATAAAATAAATATAGTAAAATACTTTTATTTCATAAAATGTTGTGTGACAGTGAATTGATATGCACATTCTCATAATTATGTCAATATTTAGTCTATTTAGGAAAGCTAAATTTAGGTTTTAATTTGACTTAAAATGTTATATTGTAAATATTACAAAATATTTAGTAATAGCCATGTTTTTGGAGAGTATCACAGAGTCTGGGAGAGTCAGATTTTGTGTTTTGGAACACATTTGTCCAAGCTGTGTAAGCCAGGCTTTCTACCAGACTTATGAAGCTGTCCAAATTGAGTGGCGGGACAGTTTGGAAAAGTCATTCACTAAAACAATGACTTTCCCAGTTACTGCCTCACCAGTCTGGAAGAATGACCCACCCACCACCATCTCAGCTGCCAGGGCCTGTGTGAGAAGATAAATGTGTCTGAGAGGAAGCTCTGAAATGGAGAATTAAGCATTAGCATCATAAAAAGTACAATATAGAGTGTTTTAATTCCATTTCCCAATATACAGTATCTCACAAAAGTGAGTACACCGCTCACATTTATGTAAATATTTGATTATAACTTTTCATGTGACATCAATGAAGAAATGACACAAATGTAGATGTTGAAGCATAGCTTGTAAGGATTTTGTTGTCCAGCTTAGACAAAAAATATATATATCTACAAAAAAAGCTGAATGTCTGTAAATTTTGACAATAAACCCGATTTGCAATGGGGGTTGAATAATTTTGATTGCAACTGTATATATACATATACAGTGGGAGCCTATCCCAGGGGACTCGGGGCATATGGTGAGGTACACACTGGAAAGGGTGCCAGTTCATCACAGGGCGCACTTGCCCACACACTCACACACCCATTCACGCACTACAGACAATTTGGAAATGCCAGTGAGCCTTCAACACATGTCTTCGAACTGGTGGAGGAAACCGGTGTACCCGGAGGAAACCCCCGAAGCACAGGGAGAACATGCAAACTCCACACACAGGTCAGAGGCAGGAATCGAACCCCCAACCCCTCAGAAGTTGTTTTCCCCCCAGATTTTTAATCAGAAGCACTTTTGATGAAGCACAACCCTCATTCATGGGAATTTATTTGTGTGTGTGTGTGTGTGTGTGTGTGTGTGTGTGTGTGTGTGTGTGTGTGTGTGTGTGTGTGTGTGTGTGTGTGTGTGTGGGTGCACTTGTTCCCCTGTCAAGCAATGATTCTAGGTTCTATAGGTGCATCTGTAATGGATATTAACTAGGTACACTGTTGCAGTAAACATTATACATTTGAGGAAATAATTTTGTTATTCTGTTATAGAGTAGTGAGTACTATTATACTTTGTGTGTGTGTGTGTGTGTGTGTGTGTGTGTGTGTGTGTGTGTGTGTGTGTGTGTGTGTGTGTGTGTGTGTGTGAATATCAGTGTTAACCTTATTTTTGTGTAACTAACATTAGCTTGCTACTATGCTAATTTGAATGACTGCATTGATTCAGAGCTGCAGGAGATACAGGTGTTACATAATCCATAATACCCAACTATGCATCTATGCACCGCACACACACACACACACACACACACACACACACACACACACACACACACACACACACTCACACACACAGAGCTCAGAGACAGATCTCCTCTAGACACCAATTGCCTCAAGGCGCAGTCAAATCCTCCACAACTCTGACTGAGAGGTCATTGTACTGTGTGTGTATAGATCAATCACTTCAGTTAACTGCACAATAGTCAAAGTGGCCCAAAAAACGTCCAGCCTAATATGTTATACCTCTATGTTCTAGCAGCCTTGAAGGTAGACTCCACCAATTTTCTACTTTCAAATACGTATCGCTCTATCTTCATGTAGTTCAGAGCACATCTGAGGAAATTATATCGTCTCTACTGTATCTGTAAGCTGACTACATGGGCTGTATTTAACAGAAGACAGACAATGCATAAACACTGATTAATTTTTAATGTTTATTCACATGCCGAAAACTGTCATTGGCTCATTCCAGTAGTCTTCAGTTTATTGTGTAAGCTCAAGGCTACTTAATAGTACAAATTCCAACAAGTTTTATAATGCATTTGAGTGAATTCATGAAACCAGGTTTGACTTGATGCTGATGCTGCAGAGGCTGTGTCCTGGACCTGACAGAATAACGTGCTATTGTTAATGGGGGTGAAGACTCAGACTAAGTAACTTGACACAAATTTCTCTCTCTCTCTCCGTCTCTACATTTACATGCAAACATTTAATCCAAATAAATTCAGTCCAATTGAAGATTTCAAGTAAACAAGGCAAAAGCCTTAGGCACACTATTTTTTTTAAATACAGATTTTGTCTTAAATGTTTATTTCATAACTTTGATGCATTATTGAGTCAATTACAAAAAAAAATCTAAATCATACTTGTTTTATTTTTTTTATAATAAATAAATAAATGTTACAGGAAAATGTTTGTATGGCAGTAAAGAAAGCTAAATATAATACACTACTTTTCAGATAAAAATCATAATGAAGTTTTTTCTTCATTTTTTCTTCGGTTTTATCTGCAAAAACAGAAGCAGTTATGATAGTCGGAGTCTCCAGAAAAACTGTCCGATTCTCCGAGATGGTCAAAAAAACTTACCAGCTAATTTCCTTATAAAACTGCACAAAGTGTATCTGAGACAAGTGATGCACTTTTAAACAGCAAAGGGTTGTTACACTTTATATTGACTTCATTTAGTTTATTACTGTTCACTGTTTTTAATAGTGATGTACAAATGTTTCATTTAATTATTTTTTAAAAGCATATTTGCATTTCATTGCATGTGCCATTGCAAGACTTTTGCCCAGTACTGTAGTATATACGTGTCCTGAACTTAAAAACATAAGAGATGCTATTGAGCCATAGACTGTCTATACCATGGGTTGTTATCTGAAATACCATACCAAGTACTTAAAAATATACCTTTGTACAATCAATAAACGTATGAAAATTTCAGCGAATCTAACGTTCTAAACATGAACCAATGCAGCAGGTTAGTGTTCATGGTTGTTCCATGTAATCCAAATTTAGGCACATACAACGAGTGGCATTAAGTATAACTTTACCATAACAATCAGAAGCATGTAGTTCTAGTCAGGGTGTAACAATGGTGTAGCTTAACAGGGGTATTCAACAAAAATTTGCAACGGTCCAGGTACGTAAAAGTCCTTGCACACAAACATCTGGATAAATCGTAGTAGTACTTCACATTACCATTTATTGAGAGGAGAAAAACTTCAGTTTGCTAACCAGATCATTTTTTTTCTTAATTTACGAATCTATGAAAATCCGTGAAACTTCTACATTTTCTGAGGAAATGTCTCTAACGCTGTTGCTCGTTACTTATGCATGTGATTGGATAAGCCACAACAGTGGATCTGCAACAGAAGCCCAGTTGATTAAATCTGTGAAACCTGATCTACTGCACTTTTATTTTTTCATATGTTTATTGGTTCTGCAGCAGTATATATTTTTTGGCATAATGTACTATAATAATGTAAGTGCTTAATTAGTTTGGTTATCTGAAATATATTGCTGAGCTAAGGTTTGACGACATCACATGTTTTAATTTACATCATTATTTTACAACAGAATTATATTTTCTCACAGAATTGTTCTTTGGTACAAGCCAAGTTAGCATACATTATAATACAATATTCTATACATTTTTTAAACATCATTCATTTTAATATGATGTTTTAATTTAATCTGAACAATGTATAGCAATTTTGTGCAATAACTAATTTGACTGTAATCTCTGTAATGAATGTCTTTCTACATATACATTTACCCAGACAACACTTAGAGGTGAATATTTATGAAATGTAAAGGCAACTATGATCCATGTGTTGAGTATTGGTTTGCAAATGATATAAAATGTTCATACAATCTGTGACAAATACTTCAGGTACTTGCAGAAACACTGAAACTAATGCCTTCATTCGACAAGTCCAGTAACTGCTAAAGATATGCAGTCATCACTAATGGTCCTAATACTGTATAAATCCCTGAGGCAAAACCCCACCCAGGAGAAGAGGAGCTTTGTGCAGGTGAAATGAATCAAATAACTCAAAAGAGGTGAATTATGTATTAAACGGTATGAAATTCTATCCTGTTTACTGCAGACCCTCTCCCATGTCTTTGCTCAAATGACTAGCATATAGTTACCAACTGAGGGCAAAGAGGACACTCAGCAGTTTCTCAGTAACAATATTTTGTTAACATTTTATTTATTTGATTTTATTTAAATTTTCATATTATTTGCAAATGAGCACACAGAAAAATCAACATTGTCCAGTTGGGGACATCTACTGGCCTTTAGGTGTGTGCTATGGTAGGGTTAATAAGATGTGGATCTTTCTGCAGATTCGTGTTGTCTGAGTAGATTCTAAATGCCATTGCTGAAGATGTTATCGGGTGTCTCTGACGTTCAGACATCTTTAAATCACATTTCAGCTGGCTGAATCACACAGGGGAAACTGATTTATAGATTTCTACTGTTCGAGCCTTTGTTCCATAGAGAGCCACCTCAGAGGTTTAAAAGGTCTACACATCACTCTACATCTCAAGCATCCCTTTAGTGTGGTCGGGGCGAGGGTGGGAGAGCGGGGCTGGGGGGATGGTGGGGCGGTTGCTGGATTTTGGAGAAGCAGGCTGAGAAAGCTACTGATGAAAATGTCCAATGAAACTCGTGAAGCCTTGCGTTATTGATATCAACATTTCTGGTCGCCTTAATTTGAGAGACTGCAGATGTAAATGCCATATCTAGGAACAACAACAAGAAAATTAATCTTAGAAAGTTGTGATTTTTTGTTTGTTTGTTTATTCACATCCACAAAAGACTTATGAGAAATGTACTGTGTGTCGATGGGGAAAAAAGATCATCGTGCTACTATTTTCCATTGCTCTTCTCTTGCATGTACATCTGTGTGTGTGTGTGTGTGTGTGTGTGTGTGTGTGTGTGTGTGTGTGTGTGTGTGTGTGTGTGTGGTGTGTGTGTGTGGTGACAGAGAAACCAATATGACAAGGATGGAAAAATGAAGCCGCGTGGTTGCTTTTTGTTTGTTACAAGGTTTCAGCAGAGATGCTTTTTGTCATTTAAAAAGATCTGCAGAGACTGCTATCCTTTTAGAAAGTGTGTGTGTGTGTGTGTGTGTGTGTGTGTGTGTGTGTGTGTGTGTGTGTGTGTGTGTGTGTGTGTGTGTGTGTGTGTGTGTGTGTGTGTGTGTGTGTGTTGGGAGGGGTGGTTAAGAGTGTTTGGCTACCACTGCCATGTTGTTGAACTGTGAACTGTAACAACCCACTATACTCTCAATACATTCATGTGCTCATCTATGCTTGTAATTCATTTATTACATTTACCAATGAGCAGTTTAGCCAAATTTACAGCGGACAAACATGAATAGACAGGCCTAACTGCTCTTTACCCCATGTGTAGGTATCTGTCCGTCCTTGCATCTTCATGCATGTGATTGTGTTCGCTTTCTTCTCATAATGAGTCAATTGATTCAATTGACCTCTGTTAAAGGATGTGAATGGGGTTTTATGATTAATTGGTGAGAAAATCAACTTGTAAATCCAGGGGGTGTGTGAGAGACAGAGACAGACAGATATTTAATGGACTTAGGACATGGATATTGATTAGCTACCCTGCAGCTAAATTAATTTTTCCAATCTTGGATTAATTAAGAGCACCCAGCATGAGAGGAGCAGCTGTAAATAGATGCACTGTGACTTTTAGATTGAAATAGAGAGAGAAAGAGAGAGAACAGCTGCAGAACACAAAGACGTTTTTGTAAATACTGTGAAAGTGTCACACCATTAACATGACACACCCCTTACACCCGCAATGTCGGGGAGAAAATCAATTTGGCAAAGTGATTTTTTTCCCCCAAGAGTGAAAAAGACGATTAACCTCTTAAAATTCATGAGGTATGGTCCCAAAATGACATTATTGGTCACAGGAGCACCGCTCTACTGCATTATGCAATAGAGTCAAAAGTGTGTCTGTGTGTGCATTCATGCTTAGCAGAGCAGCTGCAAAATAACAAGAAAAGGTGCTTGGCTATGAAGCACAAGGCAGGCTGCAATCAACAAGATCTCATGCTTGCAAATTCCTACACAACACAATTTGTAGGAAAAGTTACAAAGGTTATGATTAGGCCTCAAGCGGGAATAGCGTTCATACCAACCATTTCACATTCATTTTATCTGATTTGCACTAACTTTCCATGAAATCAGGTTTGCTGTATTATAAAAAATCCACTCAAAAAAATATGTAAGCAATAAAACAAAATTATCTATGCTGTAGTAGGAAAACAATGAACAACAGTGTGTTATGATGCTGTACAACATCAAGCAGAGTTACTGTTACCACTCCATAAGTGATTATTTTTGTATATCATCATGTTTAGAAGTATCTTATCACACAATAATTTGCCAATTACTGTATTTGTTTATTAATAAAAGAATGGCACATTGTTCTTTTAACAATTTTAGTTAGTTAGACATTTTAGCATTCATTATTCCCTCACCAGCCTCATTATATTTCTTTTGGCTTATATATAAGATTTAAAAAAAAAAAAAAAAAAAACATAAAGCACTCTGCACTCACCATGGTGGAAAAACGTCGGGGTTACGTATGTAACCCTGTTCCCTGAGAAGGGAACGAGACGTTGCATTTAGCATAACAGTATGGGAAGCGCCTTGCGCGCGTGACCGGTATCTGAAGCTTGTGTAAAATCATGCCTCTACTTATAGGCCTGCCATGATCAGGTGACGTGGCAATTAAGCGCGTCGCATGATATATATATGGCACCTGTGAACCCCGCCGCCAGCCTCTATTATCTGAAGCGAAGACGCAATTCACAGGCCTGCCCTGGTATGACAATGCTATGCAACGTCTCGTTCCCTTCTCAGGGAACAGGGTTACATACGTAACCCCGACGTTCCCTTTCAAAGGGAACTTCGACGTTGCATTTAGCATAACAGTATGGGAACGGGAATACCCACTCCGTCATACCAAGGGTACGGCCTGTCCAGAAACACCGAAGCCCGAGGGTCACTGCAAGACACTCGAGCCCGGGGTGGAATGAACATCCAGGCTGTAATAACGGATGAACGTGTGTGGCGTAGACCACCCTGCGGCCGCACACACATCGTGCAAGGACACCCCTCTCGACAGAGCCTTCGAGGAGGCGACCGCCCTAGTGGAATGAGCTCTTATGCCTAGAGGCGTGCGAGACCGCCGCGTACCGTAGCGATAGAGATTGCCTCCACTATCCAAGTAGAGATGCGCTGTTTTGACACAGCGTCACCTCTACCGTCGCCACCAAAGCAGACCAGCAGCTGCTCTGACTTACGCCACTGGCCGGAGCGGTGGACGTAAGTGCAGAGGGCCCTTACCGGACACAGCAGGTGCAACCTCTCCTGTTCCGGTCTGAGGAACGGAGGAGGGCAGAAGGCCTGCAACACCACAGGGTGGGCAGCCGATGTAGGCACTTTAGGAATATAATCCGGCCTAGGGTACAGGAAGGCCTTGGCCAGCCCGGGGGCGAAGTCAAGGCAGGGGGGGGCAACCGAGAGAGCTTGTAGATCCCCCACTCGCTTGAGAGATGTCAGGGCCAGTAGAAGAGCTACCTTTAGAGTCAGAAGCTTCTCCGAAGCTGACTCTAGGGGCTCAAATGGGGCTCCCGACAGACCTTCCAAGACCACAGAAAGGTCCCACGAAGGTACTCGCGGCCTGCAGATGGGCGTCAGCCGTCTGACACCGCGCATGAACCTCGAAGTTAGAGGATGCTGCCCCAGAGAGGCTCCATTAACAGGGGCATGGCTGGCCGAAATGGCGGCCACATAAACCCCGATCGTAGAGGGAGCCAACCCTGCAGAAAAACGTTCTTGCAGAAACTCCAGGACTGTAGCCACTGCGCAGTTCACTGGGTCTAACTGACGTTCTTCACACCACAAGACAAAAAGCCGCCACTTGAGCGCATACAATTTCCTTGTGGATGGTGCTCTAGCGTTTAAAATGGTCTCTACAACCTCGGTTGTGAGACCAGAACCTATGAGCTGGTGCCCCTCAGGGGCCAGACCCACAGTTTCCACAGTTCTGGCCGAGGGTGATAGATCAGCCCTCCGGCTTGAGACAATAGGTCCCTGCGGATGGGAATCTCCCAGGGAGTGCCGTCGAGCAGGGACATTATCTCCGAGAACCAAATTCGAGCTGGCCAAAGAGGCGCTACTAGCAGCAGACGTAGATGGTCATGGCGAACTCTCGCTAGAACTTGTGGGAGCAGAGCAATCGGGGAAAGCGTATAGGCGTGACCTCGACCCGCGTGTGCACCATGGCGTCCAGTCCCAATGGGGCAGGAGGGTGAGGGCGAACCACAGCGGGCAGTGTGTTGTCTCCTCGGAGGCAAACACATCCACTCTCCGCGCAACCTCCGCCATATGGACTCCACCACTTGTGGATGGAGCCTCCACCCCCGGGCCTCAGCCCCTGCCTCGGCAGGATGTCTGCCCCCCACATTCCGACTGCCCGGAATGTACACTGCACTCACTGACAAGAACTTCCCCTCCGCCCAGAGGAGGATTAGTTGCGCCTGCCTGAACAGGGGCTGAACGTAACCCTCCCTGGTGGTTGATATACGAGACCACAGCTGTGTTGTCTGACACAACTAGCACACTGTGACCTCTCAACTGAGGGAGAAAGAATTTCAGTGCTAGGAATAACGCCCGCATCTCTAGGCGATTTATATGCCACTTCAGATGAGGGCCGCTCAAAAAAAACCGTGAGCTGGACAGCCATTTAAGACTGCGCCCCAGCCTGTGAGGGACGTGCTGTCATTCAATCGTCTCGGTAAGGGGACGCCCCTAGAGTGTGACCCGAGGCTAGGAACTGCGGGCACCTCCAAACACTCAGAGCACGTAAGCATCGCCGCGTGACCCTGATTACTCTCAGCGGTTTCATCCTCGGATGAAACCCCCGACTTTCAGCCACCACTGAAACGGTCTCATGTGCAATAGGCCCAACGGTATGACGTTGGCTGCCGCTGCCATAAGGCCCAACAGCCTCTCGTAAAAGCTGGAGGGGATGCCCAGAACCCGCTTTATCTTGCTCAAAGTTGATAGGATCGATTATGCAGCGTGTTGGGGATAGAACACCCTTCATCGTAGTAGAATCCCATATGACCCCTAGAAAAGTTGTCCTCTGAACTGGGGAAAGCATACTTTTCTTGAGGTTCAACCTGAGCCCCAAGCTCCTCATGTGGGCGGAAACAACATCTCGATGTTGAACCGCCTGTTCCCTGGATCGTGCCAGAATTAACCAGTCATCCAGGTAGTTTAGTACACGGATGCCCTGGAGTCGCAAGGGAGCCAGAGCAGCATCCATGCACTTTGTGAAGGTGCGAGGGGATAAAGCCAGCCCGAAAGGAAGAACCCGAAATTGGTATGTGTTTTCTCCAAACGCAAACCTCAGGAACTTCCTGTGACTGGGCGATATTCCTATGTGGAAATATGCGTCTTTCAGATCTATCGTCACAAACCAGTCCTCGGACTGAATCTGTGGCACGATAAGCTTGAGTGTCAGCATCTTGAACCTGTATGTCCGAAGAGTACGGTTCAGATGACGCAGATCCAAAATCGGCCGCATACTCCCATCTTTTTTGCGGACCAGGAAATAACGGCTGTAAAAACCTCCCTCCCTTAGAGAACGGGGTACACGTTCTATGGCCCCTTTGTCCAAAAGGGAGCTTATTTCCCTTGCTAACGTTGGGCTCTGCTCTGTGCTGACAGATGTCGCGAGCACACCACTGAACCGGGGGGGCCGAGCTCTGAACTGGACCCGGTAGCCCTTTTCTATGGTAGACAGAACCCATGGGGACACATTTGGCAGTAGTTTCCACGCAGCCAGATGGTCCTTCAGTGACGTCAGCTTTTCCGCATTTTGTTGGAGGGAAAGCATCAGATTTCCGCCGCCCTGTGACAGCTCGCTGACCAGAGAAGGCTGGAAATGTGGGACGGGGCTCGGCAGGGCAGGCCCTACAGTAGCACTGGGGGTGGTTTCCCGGCCACATCATGTCCCCTGATATGTCCCTCCATGACCCATCAGGACCGTTCCTTCCGTGCCTGCCTTGCCTTTATGATCATTCTCAGATCAGGCCTCCCAGCAGGCTGTGGCTGTGGCCGGCCGGTCACCCTGGCTTTCTGCGGGGGGAGGCGGGCCGCCACACTCGTCTTCTGCATCTCTCTCGCGCCAACACTGGCCCGGGCTCCACTCATGGAGGCCCGTGCGAACTCGACACGACGGGGAAGGAACCGCCGTTTGCTGTCTTGCGTCGCGAAACCTGTCGGCGATGGCATTGACTGCGCCACCAAACAGGCCGGAAGGCTCAACAAGGGCGTTCAGCAAGGAGACCCTATCCTTGTCCCCCATCCCTGACAGGTTGAGCCATAGGTGCCTCTCCGCCACAACCAGGCTACCCATTGAACGGCCGATATGACGAGCCGTTTGCTTGGTCGCCCGGAGAGATAAATCTGTGGCGCCGCCAGCTCTGCCACTGCCTCTGGCCCAATTCCCTCACCAGTATCCAGCTCACTCCGCAGGGTCTGCCTGGTAGGCCTGCAACACTGCCATTGTATGCAGGGACCCACATGCAAGACCCGCGCCGCGACAGGCTTTGCCCCACAACCCCGAAGTGACTTTAACGGTTTGAGCGGTAAGGTTGGTCCCCTAAATTACCCGCCGTAGATGGAGAGAGGTGGCTGCGTAGCGCGCCTCCTCCACCTTTGGCATCACCGCATAGCCGTGCTGCGCACTCCCCACGATGGCTGAGTAATCAGACTTTGCGGGGTTATAAATACGGCTAGTGTAGGTTTTTCTCCAGAAGCGTGAAATCTCATCATGCACTTCTGGGAAAAAGGGGGTTTTCTGTAGTGTGAGGGAGCTTTGTGTGTACTTTCACTGGAGAGGAAACGCTCATCCAGCCTGCTACGAGCCACTTCCTCTTCGCCAGGCCAGTCTAGATTCAACTTCTGGACCGCCCTAGTGATCACCTCAAGCAGCTTCTTTATGCGCCTGAGAGCTGCTGTCAGTTATTGGGGAAATGGCGCCTCTACCGCCTCCTCAGAGTCAGCGAGGGTGTTTTGGCTTTGCATAGGGGAAGGAGGAGTCGTAACGCGAGCTCCAAAGTCAGGCGGAGGGCCGGACCCGGAAAGACAGAGCAAGAGATAGAGCCGCGCTCGTCTCAGGCTCCTCTTCCAAATCCATACACGAACCCCAGGACCTGAGACGGCTGGCTGCCTCGACAGCGGGCCCGCCAGACCACGGGGCTCTGAAGCCCAACTCCCATCAGGTGAGAAGGAGCGAGCCGAGGCGTAGTTGCCTAAATCGTGAAACGTTCACAATGCTGACAGTCAGACCCCTCGAGGGCTGCTGTAGCATGTGCTACGCCCAAACACTTCACGCAGAAAGCGTGTCCGTCTCCACCCGTGATGAAACGGGGGCAAGGCGTAACACACTCTCTGAACTTTCCCTCGCTCATTTTCTTTGCTCTTTCCATTACTTTTCTTAAGAGGATAGAAAAGTTGAGAGATTTTGAGAAATACCGAGGAGAAATGAAGCGTTTCTTTTTCTTTACCACAAACCACAGACATGCAGTCTCGCTGAAGATAATAAGGCTGGCGGCGGGGTTCACAGGTGCCATATATATATCATGCGACGCGCTTAATTGCCACGTCACCTGATCATGGCAGGCCTATAAGTAGAGGCATGATTTTACACAAGCTTCAGATACCGGTCACGCGCGCAAGGCGCTTCCCATACTGTTATGCTAAATGCAACGTCGAAGTTCCCTTTGAAAGGGAACTTACTCATTCCTTCCATGATGATAAATAATCCAAAAAAAAACTCCTAACCATATCAACAATTTTGTGTTTACCTTACATACATCTCAGATGCATTTTTTAATCTATTTAATATCAGGCCTAGACTATGTGGTGTGTCTGCCATACAAGTCTCTGTAAATGAGTTACTATAGAAATAATATCGTATTAGAACGAGTGCCTTTACGTACACAAAAAAAAAAGACATCCCTTTTTCAGGGGACTGTATTGTAAAAATAATTTTGTTAAATCCAGATAAGCTTTTATTTATTGAAAAGGGTTTAAACAATGTTTTTCATGCATGTTCAGTGAAGCATA
The DNA here is from genome assembly GCA_012411365.1 of Ameiurus melas. Taxonomy (NCBI): domain Eukaryota; kingdom Metazoa; phylum Chordata; class Actinopteri; order Siluriformes; family Ictaluridae; genus Ameiurus; species Ameiurus melas. The sequence continues at coordinate 9,398,582 of CM022776.1, read as the reverse complement.
AACAATTTTTGCACATGCACCTGTGGAATAGTCCTTAAGACACTAAACGTTTACAGGCGGTAGGCAATTAAAGTCACAGAAGAAAGCTGCCTAGGGTTTCTGATCACCTGCTTGAACATGCTATAGTCCTGCTGCAGGGAGGAATGAGGACTGCAGATGTGGCCAGAGCAATAAACTGCAATGTCTGTAATGTAAGATGCCTAAGACAGTGCTACAGGGAGACAGGAAGGACAGCTGATCATCCTTGGAGTGGAAAATGATGTGTGTCCCCCTAGACGTGATCAAGAACTCGCAAATTCCTTGGTGGAAGAATGGAGTAACATCTCACACCAAGAACTGACCAATCTGGTGCAGTCCATGAGGATGAGATGCACTGTGGTACTTAAAGCAGCTGGTGGAGAGACACATCAGATACTGACTGTTACTTCTGATATTGACACCCGCCCCCCCCTTTTCAGGGACTCATTCTTCCATTTCTGTTCGTCAAATGTCTGTGAAACCTGTTCAGTTTATGTCTCAGTTGTTGAATGTTTTTATGTTAATAAAATATATTTGTGGAAATAAAAGCAGTTGAATGTGAGAGGATTTCTTTTTTGCTGAGTATACAAATCTGTGATTTATATTACAACAGGTACTAGACCAATCAGATTTGAAACTGACATGATTCATGTAAACAGCTGAGTGTGTTTAACTAACACCACTTTGAAGAACTAACTAGACAGAAAGTACCTGCATGACACAGTTTGGTGTGTCTCTCTGCACCATGGCAAGGCCCCTCCTTACCTCCATCAATGGTTTTTAATTACTGAGACTGATTACAATACATCTGAGAGTGAAAGGACCGAATGCAGACCATCGATCACACAGCTGTGCTGATCAATCAGCCAAAGCATGATTACGGGTGCTGCCGCTGTCCATTACGTAGTTAATAAGTCAACATTAAGTTCCTCCCATCCTTTACCATACAGCTCGGCTTACCTGGTGTGTCCAGTCTTTCCATTGACTTACTGCCAAAAGGGGTCTCGATCCTTTGAGATCATCAATGCACTTTTTTGCGCTTATTAAGTCTCTATCTGAATTTAGCAGGCTTTGGAGTTACCTTTATTTAATTTCAGAAGTAAAAGTAGTAAGAAAAAGCTGAGATGGATTGCCCAGATATAACCTTAGATGTTTCTACACTCACCAACCACTTCAGTTAAGATTCACATGAAGCAGCAGAATGGGACCATCTTCAACAAGTCAAAAATGTTGCCTTTTTTTTTTTTTTCCAATCTTCCAAATTGTCCAATTGTGGTCAGGATGCACTCACTGTAGACTCAGATTCTGTTCTTGGTCAACAGTAATGGAAGCCAATGTGGTCTTTCTTCTGTTGTAGAACATCTGCCTCAAGGTTCAGCATGTTGTGTGTTCTGAGATGCTTTTCTGCTCACCATGGTTGTAAAGAGTGGTCGTTTGTGTTACCTTAACCGTCCTGTCAGTCTGGACCACTCTCTTCTGAGCTTTCTCATCAACAAGGCATTTCTGCCCACAGAACTGTCACTCACTGGATGTTTTTTTGTGTGTGTGTGTGTGTGTGTTTGTATGTTTTTAAACTCTAGAGCCAGTTTCTGAAATACTTAAAGCAGAACATCTGGCACCAAATATTATGCCATGTTCAAAGTCACAGAATCACATTTTTTTGCATTCTGATGTTTGATGTGAACATTAATTGAAGCTCTTGACCTACATCTGCATGATTATATGCATTATACTTGTGTTTTACAACTGCATGAATGTGCACGTGTACAGGTGTTCCTGATAAAGTGGATGCGTATTCATACTATTCTTGCTGTTGCTTTGCAATGCTATTAGTCGACTTTCCAGATCCTAAAGTGAACTAACCAATAGGAGGTGTGATGCTACACAATTGACTCTGAATTAGATTATTTCCTGGAAGATATTCGGCTGGCAAAGGTCAATATAAAAAAAATGTAGCATTTAGTCAAAGGAAATGGTACATTCACTGTACCTGCCTATTAAAGATTTAATTCAGGTGGAGAAAATTATAGCAGCAGCGTGATAAATAAACCACAAGTTTTTCAACCTCACAGCAGAGCATAATACCTGATTTTATCAGCTTTTGGAGTTTTGTTCTCTCTCTCTGTTGTCGCTGAACCACTATGGAGAAATTCACCAAAAGGATTTGTATTTCTGTCTGAAAGATAAGCTGAATGGAGGGCCAAATATAGAGAAATGAATGATGTCACTACTGCAGATATGCACACATGTACCAAAGAAAAAAAGCGATTAGAGATTAGAGAGAGTTTACAAAATGAAAATTAAGCTTTCTCATTTAATCATCTGAGCTCTTGATATTTTATGCTTGTACATATCTCAGGTGGGAAAGAGAGGTATGTGCATTTTTAAGAGAAACAACTGTGCCGGTGTGTGTTTGGACATTTCGAGAAGTTGATTGTGTGTGCGATTTTTATCTAGAATGTGTACGATTTCGTGTACTGTTGCTGAGAGATGCAGGTGATTGGATATCGATCCAGACTTCAATGTCAGTCTGCAGAAGGCTGGCAGATGCACATACACACACACACAAACACATACACACACAACGAATCATACACATTGCAGAGCTTTTCTCATATTCTCTCCCTCACAAGAGCGCGCACACCCACGCACACTCACACAAAGAATCATACACATTGCAGTGCCTTTCTCACATTCTCTCCCTCTCTCTCTCTCTCTCACACACACACACACACACACATTTGTCTTATTATCTCTTGTCTTTTTAACTCTAACCCTAACCTTGACCTCAGAAACCAAAAGAAGACATCTTTGTGGGGGGAAAAAAAGCAGTTTTCCTCATCAGGACCAGCCAGCCAAAACTGATATTTCTATCCGTTTGGGCATGTTTGGTCCACACGTAAATATAAAAACATGCTCGCACATATTGTAACAAAACACACACATATTTTGAAAGACACATAGAATCACAAAATTATTTGTTTGTGGCTTTTAAACGACTGTTTATGGATTTAAACAATATTATGTTTATTGTGCAAATGCTCACAAATCTACTTCAACATCGAATAATCTCAACTTCTGGACAAATAAACCTCATCCAGTAAGCAAACAGTGACTTTTCATGCACTGAATTTTCTCGCATATTAAGAATTTATGTGGTTTATGAGAAGACTTTGAATTGTTAATAGATAAAGCTGTTTTTCAGGGTTCTAATAAAAAAAATAAATGTATAACAAATTCCGGAACCTTAATGAATCAATATATCTTACTGTCTCGCTCTCTCGCTCTCTCTCTGTGCTGCATTGTGGTTATTAATTAAAATTGGCTTCTTTCTTTATGATATTTGTGCATCCCTGGCCTGTCTGTTCTGCAGATCCTCTTAATGAAGAGGGAGGCGAGAGAAAGGAAGCTTGAGTGAGGGCATGTATGGGTCGTAGGTTTCCTATTGGCCATAACTTCATTTGAGAAATAAAAATTGCAGGCCATTAGGGCTCGGGAGCTCTTTTTATTGAGCGCCAGGCTTTTATGATAATTTAATAAGCGGTATTGCCCCAGCAGGCTGCTGGGGCCTGCGAGCAGCAGAGGATGGAGATGGAATGTTTCCACTGTGACTCAGTGGCGCTGCTTATCCTGAAGTCCTGTTGAGACTTTAAATCTCACTCAGAGGAGAAACTCTCACACTTTCAATTGATTGCATGCAATTTACACAGTCAGTCTGCTCAACTTTGCGCAGTTATACTTTCTTGTTTACTCTGAGGCTGCTCCTGTTGTACTGTGAAGGTAGTGTGTGCACTGTCATCCTGCCCTGTGCCCTCTGTATAAAATGTATTGCGATGCAAGTGTGCCTTTTTTTGTTTGTTTGTTTGTTTGTTTGTTTGTTGTTGTTTTTTTACTAATTGCACCTTTTGTGTAGTGAACCCATGTATTTTCCTCTGTGTTGCTCTGTAGCCCTGCAGGCATCATTCACTGGAAATAACAAGTGCCCCACCCTGACCTTCCTGAACTTCAGACTTCTGTCTCAGGTCAATCCTCTAAACCTGATTAGAGCGCATGCTAAGGGAGTCTGCCCACGCCTCCGCCTCTTACACAACTACCCATAGCACATAAAATCACTCATTCCCACCATCTTAGTGTTTCCTTTTCCCATCTCCCTTGCTCTATCATTCTCCCATTATTTGCTTTTCTCTCACTCTCTTGCTAATTCTCATTATTGATCTGTTCTTATCAGTTCAAAACATGAAAAGCTAAAGCACTATAGTATCTTTCATTTGTATCTCAAATCTTATCAGTTAGTCCATTCGGCTATTCAGAGTTGAGTATTCAGACTTGAGTTAAGCTCACTTAGTGAGGATTTAATACCGAAAACTGTGCACAGACATCAGAAGTAACAAAAGCGAAGTGCACACATGGGTGGAGTTTGCAAAACACAGAGGTATTTCTCAGTTACACACAATTCTGACCCTGGACATACAGTCCCTTCTGAAAGTATTGGGACAACAAGGCCAGTTCTATTGTTTTCGATATACATTGAAGACATTTAGGTTTGAGATAAAAAAAAGATGAATATTAGATAATATATCATCATTTCAGCTTTCATTTCCTCATATTTACATCTAGATGTGTTAAACAACTTTGTTTTGTTTCAGAACACCCAATTTGTAGGCAAGCAAAAATATTGGAACATGTGACTGACAGCTTTTTCTTGTTATGCAGTTGTGTCCTTTTAGATTCATTGTTTAAACAATAAATAGCTCTGAATATTTACTCTTGATTTTAGCCTTCAGTTTCACCTGTCAAGATTGCATTTGTTGTTAAAAGGGATAAGCCAACATGCAGTTCAGAGAGCTGTCTATGGGAAAAAAGCCAGCTGAGAAAAGAGGGAAAATCAATCAGAGGCATTACACAAGTAGGGGGCATAGCCAATACATAGCCGCATGCTTGCAAACAATTTTTATCACCTACAAATTGGGGTGTCTGATACAAAATGTGCCATGTTCTAAGTTGTTTAAAACACATAAATATGAGAAAATGAAAGCTGAAATTTTTATTGTCTCATATCCATCTTTTGATCTCAAACTCAAATGTCTTCAATGTATAGTAAAAAGAGTAGAATTGGCTTGCTGCTCCAGTACTTTCAGAGGGGATTGTAAGCACTTTTTCTTGTGCAATATCAGCTCGAATGAGGAGCAGTATTAAGTTCAGCACTAAAAAAAAAAAATCTGGCAAACTCAGAGGTGTGGGCTGCAGGCAGGGGATTTGTATAATCTGTACGGCACACCCAGAAAATCAACTTAAGCTTCTGTGTAACCCATCTCTGAAGATGCATAACACATAAATAGTGAAGTAACTTTCAAAACTTTCAAGTCACTGACGCTGAATATGTCCCTTAGTGTGTGTGTGTGTGTGTGTGTGTGTGTGTGTGTCCATGGATGGAATGACAATAAAACTTACCAAAAATGGTGAAATATTAATTTATTAAAATGTTTTTGATTAAATATTTCTGTAGTTGTACAATTGTATATGCCTTCACTAATCAATGATCAATCTTGTACATTTTATTAGTAACACCTGAGTGCTAATTACTCTCTTAATGATTGTGGAAGTAAGAAGAGTGTACTTATTTTTTCCCATGTGGTTTCTGAATGTTGGTTTAATTGTTGTTGGGTTTTTTTTTTGTTTGTTTGTTTGTTTGTTTTTTGGGGGGGGGCTATGTATTAAAATCTGGGGTTTTGTTGTTGTTGTTGTTGTTGTTGTTGTCACTTGAGGTTATTTGATTGTTTATAGAAGATTGTTGATAAATAAAACATCGAATTGACAGAGGGTGTACTTTCTTTTTTCCATGACTGTATGTATTGGTTAGCATCAACAACAAAAAAATTCAAAATGGGAATAGATACTATTATTTAAAATATGCTACAGAGACTGATATAGACTTTTATTGTGCCTTCTCTTCTTTAAGTTGGTGGTAAAATTACAATGGGATAAATGGATAAAGGATAAATGACAATGTATTACACATTTAAGCTATTTCTCTCTTAATGTGTTTTCTGAAAACACCTTGTAAAGCTATAAGTAACAGTGGGATATAATTTATTATGTATGCATATTAACAATTTTTTATACCATAAACATTTTCAGATTCAAAAAACATTGTCTGTTTTTGACCCATATACTGTTTATTGGTATTCTGTAATAATTTACTTTGAAGTGTTCATTATACTTTGATGTATATAATTACAATTACTCCATATTCCTGTGGGTTTTGTTGTAGTGTTGCTTTGTTGCCTCTTCTTTTTTAGGAATAAAGAAGCTGGGACTTAGTAAAGGAATGCATACCCTTTACCCTTGTTTGCTCTTCCTTTTCTGCAATTGCATGGCATGGTGAAGTCGGTGTGCTCTCATAATTTGATAAATGTGTCAATATTTAGGCAAAACTACTTAACTGAAAAAATGAAACACTATCTGAGATAAGTTGATATTTATGTTTTTGTCATTTAAACAAGTTTATATATTTTGAGTATTCTGTTAAATTATAAAATGTAATTGTTTCCATATGGTGCTAATGGAACTGTGGTATGTGGTAGCTCAGTGTTTAAGGTGTTGGTCTACTGCTCAGAAGGTTGTGAGGTCAAATTCCAGCACTGACAAGCTGACATTGTTGGGCCCTTAACCCTCAATTGTTCAGATATTTTTTTTTAATTTAAAACTTATTTTCTAAATTGTATGGTTCAAGAGACATACTTAACAAGATATTTTACCTAAAACATGTTTGGATCAAAGTTTTACAACTGTAATTTCTTTCTAGAAGATATACCTTTTACATGCTTACTAAGTGGGCAAAAAAAAAAACCTGTCTGTATTTTTGACTATATGATACTTTCCACCATTGCACATTATTTCCATATGTCAATAATTTACCAGCTAATTAAAATAATAAAAATCCATAAAACTTTTTCATGTACATGTAATTTAGTCATGCAGTAGATGGTTAAGCAATAATTAAGTGAAATTTCCCATAATGTACTTTGTATATATTTAATGATGACTATAATATGTGATATTGGACATAGTCCATCTACTTTATCAAGCTGGATATGAATGGATTTATTTGTCAATCGTTTGTAGGAGGATATTCCCAAGAATTTAGTATTCATGAAAATCCTGTCATTTTGAAGAAACGTTTGAATCCTACTCCTGCTCCTGAGTGTTCACTAATGTAAACCTTGATTGATCAGCTTCAGATCATATAATTTGTATGGATTACTGCACTTTTATATATGGAATTTACAGTTAAATTTAAATTGCTTATTTTTAGTACATAGCAGCTACCTGTATCCAGAAATACTAACAGAAGTGCTTTGGAGTTTCTATCAACAACACATCTTCCTGAAAGTTCAGTAGGCTAGGTCAGGGATTAAGAATACCATGAAGAAAATTTTATATTGACAGCATTAATGAAATAATATGAAAAATAAAGAAACTGAGTTAACATAAAACCATGAATTAAGACATAAACAGAAAACAGAAAGGTCTGTCTGTGCATAGCCATAAGCCTTAAATAAATGCCTCAGCTGATTGAAGACTATGAGGGAAAGGATGTTTAAAGACAGATAAGATTTTTTTCAGAAGATGACACCTGGTTTATAAATCTGTTTTATTTGCCATGGCATCTTGTTTTAACACAGTGCAGTAATCCAGTACTTCAGCCGAGAGACTTTATCTTTTATTTATTTATTTATTTATTTATTTATTACGTTTTCATATCAGACTATTTTCGTTCAACCTCTTTTAATTCACACCTAATTCTCCTGTTTTGTAATTTGTCTCTAGTATTGAACCTTGTCAGGTGCTGCTACACTGTTAAATAATACATATTTTTATTGGAATAGATGTGAGTTTAAATAATTTCACGTCTACCTCTGAGAAAGTATTATTTATTTGCTTGTCATTTCTGCAGAGCACTGTGAGCTTTGCCTTTTATGGTGTTTTGTGGGTGTCACCAAATGCAATTCAGTTGTACTGTGTATGCACCTAGTTAATTTACGGCATGCACACATAAGTACAAACATAATCACCATTTCTGAAACTTTTGTAATTTTGTTGGAATAATTTTAGTTCGGTTTGGATTAAACAAACGTTTATAGACAACTTTACAAAAAATATTGATAAATGAAGCAGTCTGAAGCAGAGAGCACAAAAACATGTAGAAAAATGCTTTCAGAAGAGGAGTAAGTATTAGAACTGCCTTTAGTGACACTATAACTTTTTCTTTTCTTTTCTTTTCTTTTCTTTCTTTTCTTTTCCTTTCTTTTCTTTGCTTTTCTTTTCTTTTATTTTATTAGGGCTTCCATATAGCCATCTCTGCCAAAAAAAAGCAATGTGTTTTAATTTTAAATATTAGTACCTCTGACTTTGATTGCTCATATGCAAGTGATAATAATGCATATATCTTTCATCTGTTAAGCCCAATATAATGATCGTTTTAGCAAAATACATTATGTTGTGTTTATATAGCCATATTCACTCTTTTATAATGATGTTGTCCATTTCTATAAATAGTCTTAATTTCGATGAGGCATGCACGCTCCTATGATCTGGGTTGGGTGAGGTTGTGTGTGTGAGGAAGAGGTTTGGTCTGATGGTGCAGTTATTAGCAGGATATCGATCTGGGGCTGTTACCACTGCTTCCTGCTGACATTATCATTTCCCAGCAGCTTAGAGAGAGAGAGAGAGAGAGAGAGAGAGAGAGAGAGAGAGAGAAATGCAGTAGATACTGAATTATGAAGGATAATTTTAATAATGCTTGTTCATATCCCAGTGTATGGAGAGGAGAAAGGGCCTCTTATCATGAGATAACCCAGATCCATTCATTATTCATATGTAGACTGTCACATCAATTCCCTTTGTTTCTCATCTGTCTAATCTGTAACAAATAACAAAAACCCTTAAGAGACAAAAATAAATTAATTAATAAATAAAAATATATTGGCTAGTTTTAAAAGAGAGAATGGATGTGGAGGCACAGATCTCTAAATACTTTTATCTAGACATGAAAGGGGGGATATTAAATGTAAAAAAATACCAAAAAAAAAAATAATAATAATATAACTCACATTCTTTCAGTAAGCACTTTCTCCTGGTTGCTGTTACAATGAATTCAAAGCATGTCCCAGGAACAGTGGGAGTGAGGCAGGAATACACCATATACTGGATGCACCTTGCACCACTCTTCACACCTAGGGGCAATCCACCTATTGGTATGCTTTTCACACGCTGCTAAAGAAAAATGACATAACTGAAAAACAATATAAAATTAACTCTTTATATCAAACATGTTCATTATGTAATTGACAATCACAGAGATGTATTTCCATCAAATGTATGTAAAAGGCTTAACATAGACATGCACTAAGGTAATAGCACTCAGTAAAATGATAGCTAATGATAATTTCAGCTAGTTTACTCAACAGCTTTAGTGTTTACACACCATTGTCTTCTTAAATATAGAGCCAAGCATGCACATAGACACAAACCAGGTATGAGACATAAGGATGTGTGGATAAAAGTACCAGTGATTTCAATCCTGGCATTTCATTTTGATATACTGTGAGCTTATTTTTTACATAGGACCCAAAGAGAGAACAGTCTCAAATAATTTTTAACATATAATTCTTAATATCCATGTCTTCAAATTCTGACTGTCGCAAAGAAGACTTTTCAAAGTATGAGTATTGGTACAGGGATACTAGACTTGGTATTAATGGAGCAAAAAGAAAATCAGTGTTATCACCCATATCTAACCATTCTTCCTGCCTCCTACCCCCCCAAACCCTACAATTAAAAATGTATAAAGTCTTAGTAATGTCTATTATTCCTCCTGACGAGATTAATTGGAATACGCAGTACTCAAAGTGTACAATGATTCATCTTGTTCCAATTCACATATTTCAACATATCTCACTTCAAGTGAAATTGTCCCAACTTGTTGTATGATAATAGTGCATGCACTTTTATTTTCTGAGAATTATTTCTCTCTCTCTCTCTCTCTCTCTCTCTCTCTCTCTCTGTCTCACTGTTTCACTCATTTGATCCTCCATTTTAAGGAATTTCCAAGGATAAGCTCCATTAACATCATTCCTAAATTATTAATATTAGCCCTAATAAATATTTTACAGGTCAGTGACATCACACCTTTATCAAGTAATTGTGCTAGCAATTTAATTGGCAGCAGAGAATGATAAATTGAAGTGTAATTAGAGACCCTCTGCTGCTTATTAATAACCCACTAATCTCAGCCATGGGGTCTCTCTCACCTGTGCAGCATGAAAGCAACCCTCTCCATCAAGCAGATAAATGATTTTAATAATGATAGTCATTTGGTCTTATGGAAGGTGAATTCAAATCCCAAAGCTGCTAAAAAAAAAGCCTCTGTTCAGCCCTTATGTAGGTCCATCAACTGCTCCAGATATACTGGCTTTACAGCTTTACTAGCATTCCCCAACTTTTTTCCTAACTGTGTTGAGTCAGGGAAAACATTTTTGTTGGATTGTACATATATCTTTTTTTTGGTGCTTGTCGTGGTGTCTGGGAGCAATTCTGTGTACCAGACAAATGAATATAATACCGGTCATATGTTAATTACTACGACTGTGAGAAACACTGAAATGGTGGTCTATACAAGAATGGCACTATGAATTAAAAGTAATTTGTGTTTAATTTATGTTTTTGGCATACAATCAACATTTATATAAACATACATAAAAGAGTCAACAGGTCTATGAATGCAAAAACAAGAACAAGAAATCTGCTGTCAGAAGTTGAGGTTGAGGCAGAAGCAGTTGCAGATTTTAAACATTTAATGTAAACAAATAGACTACTAGACAAACACTAAGACAACTTGGCAAGATACTATGGCAAGAAACAGAACACACTGACATGAAAGACAGAAGTCTCAGACAACGAAAGACAAGGAGAAAGTGCAGACAGACAAAGATTATATATACACATGGGTGCTCATTAACCAGAAACGTGGATCAGGTGCAGTGTGATGCATGTGGTCATGTGGTGCAGTGCAGTGCAGTGGCTGATGGGAAATGGAGTCCAGAGTTCCCAGATACGTGACATTTGCTATGAAAAATATTGCTTTATGACGTCACCTAATAACATTTTATGGTAACGTTTTACAATAACGGTACATGAATAATCATGCAATAATACCTGAATTAATACTTACTTAAATATGAATTAAGAATGAGTTAAGGCTAGTACTAATTAGGAACTAATGAAGAGCTAACCTTAACTATGACGAGAGTCTTATGAATTCATGAATAATGACCACCTTATGTACATGTTAGTATATGTATGTTAGTTAATGTTTTAAATAACACAAAGGGGTAAACTAAAACAAACATGCTCTATAAGATAGAATATGAATTAAACATCCATAATTTTTTTAATATAATTCAGTTTATATAAAACTGTGGCGTCACTGTTGTAAAATGTAGTTAGTTAGCAAATGACCCTTTCTTCTCTTCTGCATGGAATTCCACTAAAGTGGATACTAAGTAAGGTTCAATCTTTTTTATAACCCAAAAAAAAAGTGTGTGCATGTGTGTAAGAAGCACTAATGATTATCTCTAACATACTGGTAAACACCAGAACACACTCTTCTGGTCATTAGCTTTCCATGCTGCACTGTTATCTCATTAGCATTGCAAAGATAAGGCACATTTAACCACAGCTAACACACTCAAAGAAAGCTTGAGTCTCCGTAACTAAGGTTTTCAGGATGTCACCGCATTGATTGAGTTAGTGTTGATTCAGCAGCCTTCAGATAAGATCTACCACAGCTGCTTGTCCTCTTTCTCTGCCCTATCCCTCATCCCTGTAATCTACTGCCTGCCTTTTTTTCCCCAAGTTTTAAGCACAGATTAATAAAAAATGAAAAATAAAAAATAGTCATATAGAAAAATAAAAATTATATTCAAAATAAAAATTCACATTCACAAGATCTTTCAAATTCTCAGTTATTACATGGAAATATCTAAAACAGTCGGTGAGGGTAATTTTATTTTTTTTTGCTGTTCTTTTTGTTATTGTTGTTGTTGTTTTTATGGATTTTAACCTTACAGTGTCTTAAAAGTATGGACTGCCTTTTTTTATTATTTGAGAAATGTGAAATGTGATTTGAGGGATGTGAGCATTAGTGTGAGTGTGTGAGATAATCTAATAAGGTCATATTTGTGCAAATTTGGCAAATCCTCAAGCAACTCAATAAGAAAATTCAACCTTTATCAACAGAGTCCATCCAAGGGGATTTTAGCAGCCGGACAAAAGTCAGAAAACAAAAAACAGAAGTCTTCTTGAGGTGGAGCACTTGTGCGTGTTCACAATAAAAGTAATGTGAACATTACAGTGCTATACAACAATATTTATATAACCAGTCCTCGTGCATCCCTTCTCCACTTTAAATGCTATATACATTCCATTTACATTTTAATATAATATAGATATGAACATGGCTAAATAAAATCAGCTTCTGATGAAAAAAGTTAAAAGTAGTTCAGAAAAAAGTTTCTTAAGAAACCTTTTGGTAGAAAACTCAGTCTGTATTGAGATACGTCTCCTTCTCCATATCACTAAAATCTCAATGTAATGCATAAACTGAGTGTAACATAAAACAGCAGACAGACATGTTTGGATCTGGATGAAAGATGACTAAAAGTGCAAAAGAAGAGGAGGTCAGTTTTCACAGAGATGATTAATAATGCAGACCACTGCAGTCGACTGATAGCATTTAACACTAAAACCCTCTGCCTGCTGGTGACATCTGAGAGTGCGCGACACACACACACACACACACACACACACACACACACACACACACACACACACACACACATATAGTGGTAGGGAGACAGAAGGGCCAGTAGTGCTGTTACTACATATTATAGTGAATTAAGTGTCTTTTATTTTTACTATTTACTAAATTCTTATTTATTAATGTTATCAGAAATAAAGGTATACATACTTTTAGTATTTTTTCAATTATCTGCATCATTTCTAGGAATGTAAGACATTGCTGCCATTGTACCACACACGGATACTGTATATCATAATACAAACATTTTTATGGAAATGGACATATTATGATTAAAAGTTTAAAATGGAAACATACTTTGGAATAGGAAGATGAAGCCGGAAAATGGCCACAAAACAAAAGAAATACATTATATCTAAAATACAATAACATACAATGACAGTCATCCTGTTAAAACCATGTATAACTTCCATTTTAGCTATGGGGAAGGACTTTTTCAAAAAAGTGACACCCGGACACCTTGTTTAGCCAGACTGATCAGCAAGAGGGCTACTGCAGCTCATAAGTCCAATATATTTTTCCTTTGATAAGTATAAATAATTTTGTATGTACTCATATTTGATGCTGTAAAAATAATTCATTTATATTCAGTAAGATCTTTATCCTGGTGAGAGTCAGCAGTGACTCCTGGGAAGTCAAGTCAAGTCAAGTGGCTTTTACTGCCATTTCAAATATATACAGCTGGTACAGTATACAGTAAAACAACGTTCCTCCAGGATCATGGTGCTATATAAAACAACACAGTAACCACATGAGACGACACAGAACTAAATATGACCAGTACACAGTTCTAGTGTCAAACTTTCAGAAATGACAGGTAGTGCAAAAGAAATACAAGATAATAAAAAAATTAAGTAATAAGAAATGTGAATTTAAACATAGCGTAGTATGACATATATTCAGCAGATTAGCTTATACCATATGTGGACATAGCAGTTATTGGGGAGGTAGCAGCCAACTAAGGTGTATAATAGTTACAAGAAATAAAACAATATTTGTATAAGTACAGTAGCAGCAAAAGTACAGAACAGTAGCAGCAAACGTGCATGTATTCAGTACAGAAATGAGCCAAAATTGCAAGGGGAGTGGGATAGTGTTCAGTTCAGTACTGTGTGTGTGTGTGTGTGTGTGTGTGTGTGTGTGTGTGTGTGTGTGTGTGTGTGTGTGTGTGTGTGTTGTCTGTGTGTGTGTGTGTGTGTGTGTGTGTGTGTGTGTGTGTGTGTGTGTGTGTGTGTGTGTGTGTGTGTGTGTGTGTGTGTGTGTGTCAGTCCAGTCTCTGAGTATTGAAGTCTGATGGCTTGGTGGAAGAAGCTGTTACACAATCTGGCCGTGAAGGCTCGAATGCTGCGGTACCTCTCTCCAGATGGCAGGAGGGTGAAGAGTTTGTGTGTGGAGTATGAGGGGTCATCCTCAATGCTGGTGGATTTGCGAATGCAGTGTGTGGTGCAAATGTCCGGTCGAACTGAATGGCAGCGTCCGGAACTCTGTCACTGAGCCACGTCTCAGTGAAAACAAAGACGCAGAAGTCTCGAAACTCATGCCACTTTGCCTGCTGCAGTCGGATACAAAGATGCAAGGCAGGAATGCACCCTAGATGGGACACCAGTCTATGATAGGACACCATCCACATACACATTCACACCAAGGGGCAATTTATAGTCACCAATCCAACTACAGGCATGTTGTTTTTTTGTTTGTTTGTTTGTTTGTTTTTATGTAGGAGGAAACCGGAGAACCCAGAGGAAAGCCAAGAGTGTGCAAAGATGTATCAAGAATACTGCTAAGGAATGGAACGATGAAATGCCATTCTTCCATAAAATATATTCTTTTGGTATTTTGATGATGGTTATGGAGAGCTCTATCTAATACATCAGACCATAATCTCCCATAGGTGTTCACTGTTCATCATTTTCATACTCATCAAACCGTTCAATGAGCCCTCATACTTTGTGCATCAGGGTAGGGTCATACTGGACAGGACGACATCCATCCATCCATCCATTTGTTTTCTGTACTGTTGATCCTACACAGGGTTTTGGGGAGTCTGGAGCATATGCCAGGGGACTTGGGGCACAAGGTGGGGGACACCGTGGATAATGTGCCAATCCATCACATGGAACAATTGCACACACATTCACGCATTACAGACAATGTAGAGATGCCAATCAGCCTTCATTGCATGTCTTTTGACTGGGGTGAAAACTAGAGTACCTGGAGGAAACCCCTGAACCATGGGGATAACATGCAAACTCCATGCACACAGGGTAGAGGCAGGAATAAACAAGACTCCTTTCATAGATATGTTAGAAGAAATGTTTCACCCTAGGGTAGCGGTGATCAGTCAGAAAAACTTTTAAATGATTTGCAGTGACTCTTCCTCCAAGCTGCAGGTTTCTGACTCAAGGTCAACGAGCCAAACATGCACATGGTCTATTTCCACAGTCCATCTATCCATTCATCTTCTACCGCTTACTCCTTCTTTAGGGTCACGGGGAAACCTGGAGCCTATCCCAGTGAGCATCGGGCACAAGGCGGGGTACACCCTGGAGAGGGTGCCAGTCTATCGCAGGGCACACTATTTCCACGGTTCATTTGCCGAAATTAATACTGTACCCACATCTGTACAGCATGCGTTGGTTTGCATCACGTCTTCCACATGTCTTCCACAAATCAATTAATTTATACGTTCGCCATTCACACTCAACCAAAGTACATAATATTTTATACAGCTCAGAAGTCTGATATGTCCATCAGAGGATGCTAAATGGCAAACAGCAGTAAAAAAAAATGTGTATACTGTATGTGCTTTAAAAGAATAGAAAGGTTTGGCATAATCTTTGTTGGTGATCAAAAGTCATTTAAAAACACAGGTGGCACCAAATCATAAAAGATGCAACAATTGTAATTGGAGAAAGTCACTGGCAAACTACTAACAATAATAATAATTTAGCAGTATTTTGTATCCGTTCAATCATCTTTACACATTTACACCTTTGCATGAACTTCCAAGGAGTTTCAGCTGGTTTTCTACCAACCTAAATCAGTGCACACTCTCTCAAAAACCATCCTGACGGTGAGCCAGCTTTTTGTTCATATGCACACACACATACACAAACACACACACATATAGTCTCTACCTCCCTCTCTGACCCTCTTAGTACATATCTCTCTCTCTCTCTCTCCTCTCTCTCTCTCTCTCCCTCTCTCTCTCTCTCTCTCTCTCTCTCTCTTCTCTGGATTCAATTTAGCTCTCGTCTCAGACCTGTACTCACACACACATGCACAAACACACAGGTTGATTTGCCTGCCCTCACCTGTCCATCTTTCTCTGACTCTCCAATAATGCCCCTATCCACTTATCTTAATTGTGTGTCAGTGCGTCGCCTGCGTGTGTGTATTGGTCTCCTCTTTGACAGTGGTCCTGACAGACTGTTCAGAATTCACCGTGATGGTAAGATTAAAGGTCTTGAGTTTAATTACATCACCTAAAGGTGCACATACGCACGCACACACACACACACTCCTAGGAGGAGTGTCAATGTGCTGTGCTCACTCTGATTGGCTCTGTCAGTCAGGGATGTAATGGGCAAGAGGCTTTGGAAGACCTCCAAATTCAGCTTGAGCCTCTTCAAAATCCTCCTAAGCTTCCACTCAGTATACTCACAGCCGTCAAACAGCCCACAGGGGCTACACACAACTTTACTACAAATTTACTGGACAGACAAAATGGTTTTTGGTCAATTCAGCAATTCATAATTACTCTTAACCATTTCGGTTAACAGTTCATTTTTCTTGAAAATGTATTAAATTCACTAATAATGTAGTGAATCCTGAGCTTAGCTTACTGACCATATGGCGTCTCACATGTTCTACCTATGTAGGTGTGTGTGTCTCTGGTTTCCTCCCACCTACCACAATCATGCCAGTAGGTAAATTGGTAACTCTATATTGTCCCTAAGTGAAAAATGTAATGAAAAATGTAAATGTGGTGCTCTGCAATGGACTGGTATCTAATCCAAAGAGTATTTCTACCTCATTGGAGAGTCAGAGAAAAGATGGACAGTGTTCCTGGGACAGACTCCAGATTCACTGTTACCCTAACCAGGATAAAGCGAATACTGTATATGAATGAAGGACTAATGTGAAGCAGTTAAAAATACAGACCTTTAGAAAAAAAAATACCTGAAAGTTTCTTTGGATACTTAAGGGTTCTTGGCTTCCTAAAGAAGTTCCACTTGTAACATTGGTTATATATATAATTGTGCATGCCTGGGTTTGTGTATAAGAGTGACTGCATAGACTCTTGGACAATACTACTTGTATATGAACATTCCTAGTAATGAGATAGTATTAGTACATGATTTCAGTATTAGATATTCATAGTGGGACACTTGGCTTAGTAATAGGACATTAATTAGCTAAATTAAAACAAAATTTACCTGGCCAAGAGGTCAGTGTCCCACTGGCTCACTACTGAAACTCAGCTCAGCAAGCTTTCAGCTCTAAATAGGCAATACCCACCCAAATCACCACTCATACTCTCTGGTAAAACAAAATTCACTCAAAGACCACTCCGACATGAAATTTCTCTGTAGTGGACTTGTTTATGTTTGTAATGTATTGCTTTAATAAATGCCTCAATTACAGTAATAGAGACAATAATTATATTTGTGCATGACATTGTGTTACAGACTGTGCCTTTTATAAATTGTATTAATTTATTTAAATTCATTAACTTAAATAGATTAATTTAACCAGGGACGTTACCTGGACTGCTAATCATCCGGGGTTGAGCAGCTGCAAGAAATAACCTAACAGGCTTCATAGTCTATAGAGGCCCACTGTGGTTCGTGATTTATTTTCATGAATAAAAACGTTTCAAAAACACCACTCTCACCCTGATTAGTTTTTTTTTTTTTTTTTTACAAATCACACCGTTGTCATATGTTTGACACATATGATATACTGCCAAAAGTTGTGGATACCTAACCAATCACACCCATATGTGCTTGTTGAAAATCCCATTCCAGATTTAGTTCCCCTCTTTGGTGTTATAAACAACCTCCACTCTTCTG
This sequence comes from Ameiurus melas, assembly GCA_012411365.1. Taxonomy (NCBI): domain Eukaryota; kingdom Metazoa; phylum Chordata; class Actinopteri; order Siluriformes; family Ictaluridae; genus Ameiurus; species Ameiurus melas. The sequence goes on along the minus strand of CM022776.1, from coordinate 9,380,609 downwards.
GGAAGGCTCCACATTAGATTTTGGAGCATGGCTGTAAGGATTTGGTCATTCAGCCACATTAGCATTAGTGAGACCAGGCAGTGATATCAGTGGTTGCGAGGCCTGGGGCACAGTTAGCATTCCAGTTCGTTCAGTGGGGTTAAGGTCAGGGGTCTGTGCAGGACACTTGTGTTCGTCCACATAAAACTTTTCATAACTTTTCAACTTACTTTGTACACAGGGCATTGTCCTACTGGAACAGGTTTGGGATAAGCACCTTCGTTCCAGGTAAGGAAAACTCATAATTCTACAGGATACAATGACATCCTAGACAATTGTGTGTTTCAACATTTGTGACAACAGTACTACATATATGTGTGATGGCCAGGTGTACACATACTTTTGCCCATATAGTGCATATCACAATTTAAAATGTATTATACATTCTCTTTTTTTTATTTTGGTTGAAAAACTCCGAATTTGGATATTTGTTGTTAAAAGAAACAGTGAGCTAAAACCAATTAGTGAAAATGTGTCAACTTTTCACAAAACTAAAGACACAAACAACGGACATCAAACATGTCTTCCCTAATTGGGGCAAGGGTATGTACATTTGATTGCTCACCCAATTCTATTATATTCCTTGACCATTAATAGTAAACTATATTTACTTTTCCAGCTGAAAGATAGAAATTAAAGTTTTTAAAAAAATATTTCTAGGATGTACAAAACAGTAAAAAACCATTTGTATTCTGAAAGGTACAATTTAATATAGCTTTCTAAGACTGTAGTTCAGGGGTTTTTCAAATACTGTCCTGGGGACCATCTGCCCTACATAGCATCAATATTTTGTAGCTCCCAACAAGCCTGATCCAGCTCACCAACTAATTAGCCCTTCATGAGTTGGACCATGTGTGCTGGGAGCAGAGAAACTTCAGAAATGTTGAGAGTAGATTTTTCCCAGGACTAGAGCTTAAAATCCTTGTTTTCAGACAGATCATTCTTTTATAGAGCCATTGGGTTATGTTCTCCTCTTGCATCAGAACTTGAGTTTATACCTTCCTAGTACAACTTGCCTCATAAGAACAATGAAATACCCTTGTAATGCCCCACAACTGTCAGTAGAAATGCTTTGGAAAGTCTTAAGAATCAATAAAGTTCAGGTGATGCTTTATGTCAATTATAACACCAATTCACAACCAAATTTACCTAGGTTTGGGCTAGCTAGTCTGTGGCTTATTGTAAGTCAATGGCTGGCCACAAAAATAGTTTTTCACTTTCAAGCCATTCAGAGTGAGTAAAGGTAGCAATATTTGATATTTTTAGACCTGAATTAGCTAACGGAGGCTGCCTGGGAGAGTGTATTGGTCAGTGACCCAAATCAGCACCAAATTAACAGTGTCTGAAACAGAGGTCAACTGCCTTTATGCCTTATTTCTGCCTACTCTGTCTTATAAATCAGTGTCTTCAAAAAAAACTTTGACATCTAAGTAGGTAACTATAAAGAAACAGGTTTCAGATGGGCTTCGAAGGCAACATATGCTAAAGCGTTGCCAAGATACCAATATACGGTATGAACCCAAATGTTTGTTAGGTTAGATGGAATGATCATTCGTAAAAATAGAACAACAATAAAGATAATAGAAGATTAATAGTTTTGTAGTGTTACACTGGACATTTCTCATTAGAAATCAAATGCTAAGTCAAAAACAAATTACAAATAACAACAATAACTATTATTTTTGTCCACACAGGCTGCTGATGGACATGATTACACGTAGAACATTGGATGGACGTAGAACATTGAAGGGTACTATGTATGCTGGCAAAATTAAGGAATCTCAAAAGGCAAGATTTTTCATGAAAATGATTCATTCACACATGCCTTCTTGCCTTTGAATTCAGCCTGAATAGGAAAGCATTTTGTTTTTGTTTGTTTTTTTTTGTTGTTGTTGTTGTTTTTTAACATTTCAGACTGAGAAAATATAAATACAGGAAGTGAATAATGGAGAAGCATTTGCAGCTGAAGAAATAATTGTGGTAGAAGCAAAATATTTGTAATAGAACCACTATTTTCTGTACAAGGTCAATGCAAAGAACTACCACAATCCTGCAATGTTTCTAAAAATATGCTGTAATTGGTTTGCTTCACAATGTTATTAGAATGTTGTTCATAGAACATTTCTTATTAGAACTTTTGTAGAAACAATATGGAAACAGTAGCTGTAAAATTCCTACAGCTAAAAAAAGACTGCAGTAATATCATAGGAACATTTCTAAACATGTGTTCTCTGAGCACCCAGAATACATAATGAACTTGAAAATACCTGAATGTTCAAAGAACTCAAATATTCATGAAACACTCTGCTAACTTACAATTGTTACCAAGGGTAAAAATTGTGTGGTTAATCCAAGGGTTCAGTTAGGATGTTGCATGTTGAGTTTGTAGAGAGTCACGTAGCCAGGGTGACTCTAAACCACTATGACTGACCTCTAGGTGACTGTGGCCAAACTAATTGTAATGCCTAAGTGTGTGTGTTCGTAGAAGGGTGTGAGGGTGTAAGTTGACCTTCTTGAAAGCAGTCATTGTGGCGCCATGGTTTGACTTTGTCGTCATCTCTGTCCCTCCACACACAGTTTAAAGTGTCATTCAGCTAAAAGCCTCAAACCTTGAATCCCCACAAGAGAGAAAGACAGAATAGTGTTTGTAGGTTTGTACTGGAAGGGGAACAAAAGTGAGCACCATCGTGAATAGGTACTGAGCAAGTTAAGTAAATAAGTTAAGTAAATATATACTATATGGCCAAAAGTATTTTGAAACCTGACCATCCACATATAGGCCTTTCCCAAACGGTTGCCACAAAGTTGGAAGCACACAGTTGTCTGGAATAAGTTTGTATACTGTAGCATTAAGATTTCTCTTCACTGGAAAGAAGGGGCCCAAACCTGTTCTAGCATGGCAATGCCCCTGTGCACATAAAAAAATGGATTACCAAGGTTGGTGTGATAGAACTCAAGAGGCCTGCACAGAGCCCTGACCTCAATCCCACGGAAGGTTTTTGGGATGTACTGGAATACTTTCGGTTGAATTGGACTGACTGCCAGGCCTTGCCCAACATCAGTGCCTGATCTCGCTAACACTCTTGGATGTATGAGCACAAATACCCACAACCACAATTCAAAATCTAATGGAAAGCCTTCTCATAAGATTGGAAGTTATTATAATAGCAAAGGAGAGACTATATCTGGAATGGAATGTTCAGCAAGCACATATGGGTGTGATATGTCAGGTTTCCACATACCTTTTGTCATATAGTGTATATTTTGTGGCAGAGGGTTATATGCATTAACATCTACAACATCTTTTGTAATTTCAACTGCAGATCATTTGAGCATAATACTGCATATCCCACCATCATGACTTACCTGTGAGCTAAATCATATTAGATTTCAGAGCATGAGAACAGGTAATGACACATAGACTGGTGGATAAAAACCAGTTTACAGGCAACAGGTTGGCCATCAGGACACAGACAAATATAGACAAAACCAAATATGTATAAGTATGTAAATGAAAAGACACGGTTCAAAACCAAAACTAGACAGGTTACACACAATACAAAAACAGCTCAGTAACATCACAGCAAGTTTGCTGGAGTGAAAATGATAGCTGTGCGTGATCTGGAGATTGGGAACATAGAACATGATTATAAGTTTTTGGACTTTGGGAATACTGTAGGTGCAGCTGCCCAGTTCAATCTGTGCTGAGTTTTGCATGTTCTCCCATACGTCCATATGGGTTACCTCTAGGATCTCCATTTTGTTACCCACCTTCCATTAACATGTCAGTTGTTAGACTGGCAACTCTAAATTGCTCTTCCATGTGTATCCCATTGAGGGTGTATTCCTGCCTCACACACTGTGTTCCCCAGTTTAAGAATCCATTGTGACCTAGATCATTATATAGCAATTATTGAAAACTAATTCAAAAAAAAATATTTTTCCGCAGTCTGAAGTTGTCTCAGATCGTTATCTTATCTCATTCATAATACATATTGATCATAATATTTCCACCTCGCCTCGCTACCACGTAAAATGTACCTACACATCAGCTACTGCACGACTTCATAAATAACCTCGCAGAAACATCAATTAGATTTGGATCACCGTCAGATCCGATAGAACTCAATCAGGCGACTGAAAGCTTGGAGTCAACACTCAGCTACACGCTAGATAGAGTGGCTCCAGTCAAAAGAAAAATAATTAGAGAGAAAAAAATTAGCACCCTGATAACGATCAAACGTATCTTAAAACAGACAACTTGACAATTAGAACGTAAATGGCGTCAAACCAAACTGATGATATTCCAAACAGCATGGAAGGAGAGCTTACTGAAATATAGAAAATCTCTTGGTGCTGCTAGAAAAAACTATTTCCCTACCTTAACAGAGATAACAAAAACAATTCTAGATTCCTATTCAACACGGTAGCAAAATTAACTAGGAATAAAACCCCTGCAGAAAGAAACACGCGATCATTACATAGCAGTGAAGATTTCATGAAATTTTTCATTGATAAGGTTGAAAATATTAGACGTGAAATACAGGCCATTAAATTAAAACCGGTCAGTACTGTAACAAACCCATTAGATGATAATGTAGCAATATCAGATCAATGTTTAGAGTGTTTTGCTCCGCTTAGAGAGATCGAACTAGCTACATTAATCTCTTCAGCCAATTCATCAACTTGCATACTAGATCCTGTACCTACATGTTTGTTTAAAAAGATTCGTCTAGGAGTAATTGAACCACTTTTAAATTCTTCCCATAGCACTGGCAATGTACCTAAATCACTTAAATTAGCAGTTATTAAACCCTTGATTAAAAAACCTGACCTTGACCCCTCTCAACTGTCCAGCTATAGACCTATATCAAATCCAGCCTTCCTCTCTAAGATTTTAAAAAAGGTTGTAGCAAAGCAGTTCCTATCTAAGTACGAGCAAAATGCACAGGGTTCTGTTTTAGGCCCACTGCTTTTTACTTAATATATGCTACCCCTAGGACAAATTATTCGTAAACATGGAATTAGCTTCCACTGTTATGCTGATGATACACAGCTGTATGTTTCAGCAAAGCCAGAGGACAAACAGGAGCTTAGTAAAGTTGAGGACTGTGTAAAGTAAAACTAGACGTTGGATGTTAACTAACTTCCTTTTACTTAATTCTGATAAAACAGAAATACTATTATTAGGATCACATGTAGCTAGAAATAATATTTCTGATCACATGGTTACTCTGGATGGTCTTTCTGTTTCAACATGTAAAGCAGTTAAAGACCTTGGAGTGATTATTGACTCCAGCCTATCATTTGATGCTCATGTCTATAATATTAATAGGATAGTCTTCTTTCATATCAGAAATATTTCTAAGATAAGAAACATATTGTCACTACATGATGCAGAAATACTGGTTCATGCATTCGTCACCTCTAGATTAGATTACTGTAATGCCTTACTGTCTTACTATACTAATTCCTAGTCCTAATAATATTTTCTCTCCCTCTCTCCTTCAGCTGAGCCACACATGATTTCATGGAGATACTAGAGATCCAAATCCTTTCTGCCTCTGGATGGAGCTCAAATCTTCTCCAATTCTAGACTGCTGGGACTATGGCTGCTCCTAATGCCATACAGACTTCATATAAGTCAATAATGAACTTCCCTTTCAAAGGGAACTTCGACGTTGCATTTAGCAGTATGACAGCGCTATGCAACGTCTCGTTCCCTTCTCAGGGAACAGGGTTACATGCGTAACCCCGACGTTCCCTTTCAAAGGGAACTTCGACGTTGCATAGCGCTGTCATACTGCTAAATGCAACATCTCGTTCCCTTCTCAGGGAACAGGGTTACATGCGTAACCCCGACGTTTTTCACTATATCTGTTGTTACCCAGATGAGGATGGGTTCCCTTCTGAGTCGAGTTCCTCTCAAGGTTTCTTCCTCTTAAAACATCTTAGGGAGTTTTTCCTTGCCACCGTCGCCATTCAGTGGTTTGCTCAGTTGGGATAAATTCACATCTTTAATATCTGTATACCGTGTTGATATTTCTGTAAAGCTGCTTTGAAACAATGTCTATTGTAAAAAGCGCTATACAAATAAAAATGAATTGAATTGAAATGAAATGAATAAACAAATGAATGAATGAATGAATGAATGAATGAATGAATGAACTGGGTTGTGGCTGGGCACAGTTGATGTGACAGAACTCCTGTGTTTCACAGGAAACCTGTGACTTGTGCTTAGGTTACTTTTAAACTGATGCCACAAATTATATGAGTTTTGGTGTTTTGATATATTGAGTTTTGTTAGTGGACTGTCATTTGGGTTGCTTTTATGTGACACACCTGGCAACCCTGTGTCACATTTTATATCTTAATGCAGTTTTGATGTCTGGTTTGACATGAAAACAAATGCTTCAACAGCAGTGTTTAGATTATAAGTGATTAGATTAATAGTTAGGTTGTTGCAATATCTTCTACATACAGATGTTAATAGGTGTTCCTTAATCTGATTTTTGGTTTTGTTAAAAAAAAATTTTTTTTTTTTTTTTTTTTTTCTTACTGGCTTCCTGTCTATTACAAGGTAGGGTATAAGTCTTATTGTTCATTTTTAATCCTCTTGAAAGGCTTGCCCATCCTGTGTAACAGACTTGTTCTGCCCTGATTCTGCACATAGGTCCCTGAGGTCCTTAGATCAGTTACTTTTTGGCCATTTCACAGCGGTAACCGCGTCTGCTCAGTTACTGCACCAAGGCTGTGGAACAGCCAGTCACTCTATTACAGCGCCTACTAAAAACATCAATATTTCACATTTAAAAACAAAACAAAACAAAACAAAAAAAATTATAAAAAATTCAGAAATTAAATTCATTTTGAAAATAGCTGTCTTTAAAGTCTCATAACTTTTTGCAAGGTTTGTTTGTTTTTTTCACTGCTAATTAGCATAGAGAATTCCAGAGAGTCTCTCAGAACAATTTACTAATCTACCTTTCCCTGTCAACAGAAATATTAATAGATATAAGTACACACCTGGCCTCAGAAGCTAGTGTTTCCCACTTTAGTAGAAATAACTTTTTCTAGGCATTTTACATAATTGTCCACCAGTCTCTGACATCGATTTGCTGGAAATTTTGACCACTCTTCCATGCAATATTCTTTCAGTTGCAAGTTATTTGATGGTTTTCTTGCATGTACTACCCATTTCACATCCTCCCACAACATTTAAATGGGATTCAAATCCGGGCTTGTACTAAGCCATTCCATAACTCTCTTTTGTCTTCTTTTAGAGGCATTAATTGGTGGATTTGCTAGTGTGCTTAAGATCACTATCCTGCTGAAAAGGTCCACTTTCAGTTGAACTTCAACTTTTGGACAGATGGCCTCACATTATCTTCAAGCACTCTTTGATATAATGCAGAATTCATAGCTGAATCAATGAATGCAAGTTGTCCAGTCCCTGAGGCAGTGAAGCAACCCCAAACCATGACATTTCCATGAATGTGCTTCACAGTTGGTATGAGGTGCTTCTCCTGAAAAGCTCTCTTTGGTCTGCACCAAAAATGTCTGATGTTTCTATGGCCAAACAACTCTATCTTTGATTTGTCTGTCCAGGGCACATTACTCCTAAAGGCCTGGACTTTGCCTATATGTTCATTGGCAAACTGTGATCTTGTTTTAATGTTTGTTTTAGACATTGGCACACCTCCCGTACAGGTCAAATGTGTGCAATCCATTTCTGATTGTAGAAGCATTCATTTTAACAGCAACAACTGCAATACTTACTAGCCGATCCTGTGATGACATTTGGGGGTTCTTGGAGAAATCGGACGGTCTCTGCACCATTTGTAGATGATTTTCCTTACAGTGGAATGATGTATTTCAAAGAATTTAGAGATCTTTTCAAATCCCTTGCCAGACCCATAGGTATCCACAACCTTTTTTTCCAGAAGGCCTTACAGAAATTTTTTTAGTCTTACCATGACACCATACACCTCAACAGTAAACACTAGATGTGAGATGTTTAAATAACACCTGCTCTCCCTAAGCATGTTCTAATCACTGGCATCCAATCTTGAACCCCTGATAATAATTTTATGTATTTGAAGGTAATAAATGTAGGGGTGTATTTACTTTTTCCATGTGACTGATCTGTTTTTTGTTAGGTTAAATTGTGGAAATGACTACAAAGTGTAAATTTTATATCATCTGATAGTGTATCAACATTTTAAATAGGCACTATTTCAAAGAGGATCAAATGTTTACTTGTAGAAATATGTCAAAAAAGCCAACCATTTCCATAGGGTGTACTTATTTCTTTCATGATTGTATATTCAATGCAATTTCAGCCTTTTGAACCCCACTGAATATTGACAACAATAATTCAAAAGGCTGAAATTACATTGAAAATCTGGAGAGAAAAAGATTCATTTAAAACTGGAAATAAATAGAAGGTTTTAGAATTTAAAACAAGATTATAACTGTTCAATATATTGACATTTTAATATTCAAGATTCTGGCTATTTTTACAATTTTTACAGTGCATCCGGAAATTATTCACAGTGCTTCACTTTTCCCACATTTTGTTATGTTACAGCCTTATTCCAAAATGGATTAAATTCATTATTTTCCTCAAAATTCTACAAACAATACCCCATAATGACAATGTGAAAGAAGATTGTTTGAAATTAAAAAACAAAAAAAGCACATGCACATAAGTATTCACAGCCTTTGCCATGACACTCAAAATTGAACTCATTTGCATCCTGTTTTGTCTGATCATCCTTGAGATGTTTCTACAAACATGTTTGGAGTCCACCTGTGGTAAATTCAGTTGATTGGACATGATTTAGAAAGGCACACATCTGTCTATATAAGGTTCCACAGTTAACAACGCATGTCAGAGCACAAACCAAGCCATGAAGTCCAAGGAATTGTCTGGAGACCTCTGAGACAGGATTGTATCGAGGCACAGATCTGGGGAAGGGTACAGAAACATTTCTGCATCATTGAAGGTCCCAATGAGCTCAGTGGCCTCCATCATCCATAAAGGGAAGAAGTTTGGAGCCACCAGGACTCTTCCGAGAGCTGGCCGCCTGGCCAAACTGAGCAATTGGGGAGAAGTGCCTTAGTCGGGGAGGTGACCAAAAACCCAATAGTCACTCTGACAGAACTCCAGCATGTCTCTGTGGAGAGAGGACAACCTTCCAGAAGAACAACCATCTCTGCAGAACTCCACCAATCAGGCCTGTATGGTAGAGTGGCCAGATGGAAGCCACTCCTAAGTAAAAGGCACATGACAGCCCGCCTGGAGTTTGCCAAAGGGCACCTGTAGGACTCTTAGACCAAAGATTGAACAAAGATTGAACTCTTTGGCCTGAATGACAAGCGTCATGTCTGGAGGAAACCAGGCACTACTCATCACCTGGCCAATACCATCACTACAGTGAAGCATGGTGGTTGCAGCATCATGCTGTTAGCGGCAGGAACTGGGAGACTAGTCAGGATTGAGGAAAAGATGAATGCAGCAATGTACAGAGACATCCTTGATGAAAACCTGCTCCAGAGCGCTCTGGACCTCAGATTGGGGCAAAGGTTCATCTTCCAACAGGACAACAACTCTAAGCACACAGCCAAGATAAGTAAAGAGTGGCTACAGGACAACTCTGTGAATGTCCTTGAGTGGCCCAGCAAGAGCCCAGATTTGAATCCGATGGAACATCTCTGGAGAGATCTGAAAATGTATGTGCACCGACGCTCCCCATCTAACCTGATGGAGCTTGAGACGTCCTGCAAAGAAGAATGGGAGAAACTGCCAAAAAATAGGTGTGCCAAGCATGTAGCATCATTCTCAAAAAGACTTGAGGCTGTAATTGGTGCCAAAGGTGCTTGAATATATTATTGACCAAAGGCTGTGAATACTTAAAAATGTGTTTGTTTGTTTTTTTGTTTTTTTATTTCAAGATTTCAAACAAACTTCTTTCATTTTGTCATTATGGGGTATTGTTTGTAGAATTTTGAGGAAAATAATGAATTTAATCCATTTTGGAATAAGGCTGTAACATAACAAAATGTGAGAAAAGTGAAGCGCTGTGAATACTTTCCGGATGCACTGTAGGTCCTATTTAAATGTTATTTGTGATATTGGCAATGTTAACTGTGTTGTACAAAAGGTCAGATTTTCCTCATGTCTAATCTCTTCAACTGAAGCATGTGTTCAGATGTCACTCTAATGGATTTGATCTAAAATGGCTCATAAGATTTTTTCACAAACTTAAAGAGCCCATGCCAGCTCAAGTGCACACTTTCATTAAAGCATCAATGGGACGTACAAAATACTTCGAACTCTAGAGGATTTTCTCAAAGAATTCTTCTTTTCACTCAAGTTGTTGTCCATATATAATATAAAATATAATATCTAATGAAAATTGTTTAATTAAATTAGTAAAGAATGAAAAAATAGAAGCATTTTCACTTCAGGTCTCAGACCTTTTGACACCACTGTATGCATCTTTAAGGTCTTACAGTAAGTAAATATATAAATAAAAAAGCTATAGTTGTGGAACTTAATCAGTTTTTAAAGCTACACAACATTTGTGGTTCCAGATGAAAGATGCATTCTAAAAGTACCAAGATGTACCCTTGAAGGTACTACTCCAGTGACAAAGAAAGGAACAGTTTAGTACCCTTTTTGCTGCAGTGTATTCACTTCAGTCTCCCTTTCATGAGCCCTTCAGCCTGTCAATACCCAAAGGCCATTAAAAGCTGTGCGTGCTATGACAGAAGATGCCACCCGTTCATTATTTTTCACAACCATAACAGAGAGGACTCTTCATCTCTGTGGACTTAGAGGGGTGGTGTGTTGAGGGAGTGGGGGTTTTCATTAGCGATTAATTGGAACGCTGCCCCGGATTCCTATAGATTATTATGAGGGAGACAATTAGAGTGAACCTGAAGAACAAATTCAGTGCACTATAGGAACAGGCCACAGAAAGAGTGTGAAGAGAGAGAGAGAGAGAGAGAGAGAGAGAGAGAGAGATTGAGAGCTTCATTGATTTCAGTAAGACTTATTAAAAGCAGAGCCAATGGATAAAACCTTAAAACATCTTAATGAAATCAAAGTATATGAAAAACATTGCAGTGTTAAAATTAGCAAGAAATGTATGCGAATCAAGACGGGGCTGCTGTTTAAGTCCAGCACTGTTAAATATTTCTGTTAATAAATTGGCAAAGACCTATTTAGACGAATCTTCAGCTCCTGGTTTCATTACGCACATCTCATAGATGAAATTCCTGTTCAATACATATGACCTGCTTTTGCACTCCTCTACTGAACAGTACTGCACTAAACATGAACAAAACTCAGAAATAATCCAGAATTCACGGACAAAAAATCTAACTGTTCTTCCAGGCAATTAATCACTCCTCAAGCTATAACTATTTAGTCACTTTTTTAGGAAATTAGGCAGACAGTGAATGATCTGAGGAAAAAGAATACAGGGTCAGGTGTATATAATTCAGGAGGTGCAGCTCAAAACGCAGCATTTCTCTCTCTCTCTCTCGATCTCTCTCTCTCTCTCTCTCTCTCTCACACACACACACACACACACACACACATTTGGTTGGTTATTCACACCTACTGGCACATTTTTACAAAGTATCCAGAGGAAATCTATGTGCTCATAGAAAGCTAATCTCAGTACAGACAGAAACCTGAGCTTAGGATCAAACCCAGAGCTATGAAGCACAAACATTGACACTGCTCTTCCATGCCACCCAGAGGTTTATCTTGAAATCATATGCAACTATTTACTTGAACCCTGCAGGTCTAGCCATGTCATATGCCTGTCATACCTGTGTAAAGGTTACTCAGGGCATGTTCCCTCCTCGCTAGCAGAGATCACACTCACCAGAGTACTAGTGAAACCTCTGCCATTCATTTTCCAGCTACTTCCTTGCTTAGTTTATTGCGAAGTCTTACCAATTCCTACATTTGCATAAATTCCCAGCCTTGTTATTAATGATTGCCTTTATGTGACTTGAACCAATGTTTTGTTTATTGGATCTGTTTTTGTATTACCCTTGGACCTTGTTGAACTAGATTTTTTCAATCATGTCCTCCGACTGCCTTAAGCTTGTGGATATCTGGATTGTGATTTCACTTTGTTTGCTGCAATCTTTATTAAACCTCTTGCAAATGGATCCTCATTCTGCTTCTGAGTCTTCATTGTAACAGCCAGATGTTGTTATGCTGTCATAAATGCTGCGGTCCAGTAATACAACAGTGTTATTTTACCATTATCTGTAATTATCATAAGATAAGACTATAATTAAATAAAATGTAATTAACCCTTAAATGTTCAAAAATCATTATTACATATTCGCATCTTTAGTGACCTGGAGCATATACAGTATCTAATGCGGATGGATCCCTAAACTGCTCTAATAGAATAAAAATGTCCTAATATTTTATTAACAAATCCAAAATAATAAAACATCCCATATTTCATTATATATTGACATTTATGTATGTAAGTATATATATATATATATATATATATATATATATATATATATATATATATATATATATATATATATATATATATATATATATACACACTGTTATTTTATATATAATTCACACACTAAATTAGTGTATTGTAGCACTTTCATTCAATCTTTTCAGTCACCAAAACAAAAATAAAATCATTACAATATTTAATATTTTTTAAATTAAAGAAATTTTATTAAGTACAGTTTTCATGGCTTAAAACACTATTATCAAGTTATATTATGATACGCAAATGTGGCACATTCTGCGCTTCCCCTGGTAAAATCAGGATCTGGCTCATATGATACTGTATGTTACTCTCAGTAGGCTACTATCATGTTCATAATCATCAAAATCAATATTTTGTTTTCTGACAGCTTCATCATCAGATCCATCATCAAACGATGCTAATATTTCTGCAGAAATTTTGTAACGTTTCTTTTATGTCTGGGGTCATTATGATTGACATATAAATTAATTATGAAACAGATCATGTTTGATAATTTTTTTTTCTTGTTATATTGTTGATAATGAATAGATTGAGGAAGCTTAAAATGTGGAGGTCTAATGTGAAAAAATTAACGAGGGGGAAGGTACTGAATGACGGCCCGGGTTGTTAATGACCCAAGGTATGTGTTTAAGGGTTAAAGGCAATTAACTTAGTTGAACTTAATTAAAATTCCTTGATAGCATAAATTATTATGCCAGTTAGGTATGTGACATGAAGGCTTTAAAAAGTTAGTGCTTAAAACATTGCTTTCACCAAGATTTGTTAAGATTTATTTAAGTAACCAGATTTAATAACCAAAGTGTAATAGTACTCTATAACAGAATAATAGAATTTTTTCCTCAAATGTATAATGTTCACTGCAACAGTGTACCTAGTAAATGTCCATTACAGATGCACCTATAGAACCTAGAATCATTGCTTGACAGGGGAACAAGTGCACCCACACACACACACACACACACACACACACACACACACACACACAGACACACACACAGACACAGACACACACACTGCCCTGTGGCCTGGGAATGTAACATAAGTAGCCAAATTAATCTACTCTGTTAATTGCTACTAAAGATCTAGAGATAATTTCTTTTTAAATGTGGCATCATCGTGGTAATCATATTAAAACTATGCAATGGAATATTTTACAGTTTTCCTGCATGGAGAAAAAAGAGGGGAACAATAAGGTCCCTGGGGTGATACAGACACACCAAGACGCATGGGTTTCAGCAATAACGTTACTTTCTGCAGCATATTAAAAAGCTTCAGTATTTTCTTTTCTATGAGTTGGAATGAGTTTATGTAATACACCTCTGTTGTTTACTTTAAATGAACAAATTACAGCTTGATCCACAAAGCCTCTCTCTCTCTCTCTCTCGCTCTCTCCTTCTATCTATCTATCTATCTATCTATCTATCTATATCTATCTATCTATCTATCTATCTATCTATCTATCTATCTATCTATCTATCTATCTATCTATCTCTCTCTCTCTCTCTCTCTCTCTGTGTCTTCTTTTATAGCTATCTCCATATCACTGTCCACTTTATTAGGAACACCTGTACCCCTCACGTTTATGTAATTATCCAATCAACCAATCATATGCTAGCAGTGCAATTCATAAAATCATGTAGACACAGGTCAAGAGCCTCATTTAATTTTCATATCAAGCATCAGAATGATGAAATATGTGCTCACCTGGTTTTTTTTCCCCATCTTCAACTATCCAGGTCTGGTGCCCATTGTAGCCTCAGATTCCTGTTCTTGGACATGATCTGGGACAATGTTTTGCTTTTAAATTTGAGAGGTTGTTTAAGTTACTATAGCCTTATAACCAAAACAATCTGGCCATTCTTTTCTTACATTTCTCATCAACAAGACATTTACACTGGAAGAACCTCTTGAACATGCACTTGTTGCCCATTGAAATGATTCAATTAATCTTCTTCTGGATGTTTTTTTGCATCATTCTGCATACACTCTATAGACTGTTGTGCTTGAAATGGAGATCAACAGGTTTTAAAATATTGAAACCAGTCTGACACCAGCAACCATGGTTGGTCAAAGTTACTGACTAAGGCTTCATCCACAATCTCTGGACAAGCCAAGTCAATGCCATGGTTAGATCATTAGCACAATCTCTAATGAACTGTGCAATTCTGAGTCAAAGGACTCTTTTATTCAACGATACTCCAGTGATGCAACAGTTGATTAGACTGAAATTGCTTCACGGAACAGAACCAACCAAGGAGGTACGTCAGGACGTAATTGTAGATCTTATGCCTTCTTCAATATTGGAATACTAGTTTAGCTGTAATTAGTTCATTAAGTAGATCCACCACACTCAGTTGCCTACATATTGCAGACTATTTATCATTCGACATATATATATAAATATAAGGATATATATAATATAAGGATTCAATTAATCTGTAGAATCACCATTCCTTCAGATATCAGACAAATCATTACAGTTTCTTATCTTGATAATGCAACCATCATCAAGTTCATAATCTCAGTCTGATACCCCCTTTAATAGAATTACTATTAAAAGTTAGTAATAATTTCTAATATATAATAGTAATAATTTACCCACTTTACCTACCCTACACAAGGAATCTATATAGGCGATTTTATGGATAATTCCCACAATGATATGCAATGTGACATTGGTTCTTAAGCCCTAAATCTTCCTCTCAGTGCAAACAGGAATTAAAGCACATTACTTGCCACCTCATCCATGTTCAGGCACGTTAAATCATGCACATGCACTCACACACACACACACTCTCACACACAGACAAACATTAACTAACTCCACACATGTCGTCCACTAGCCATGAGCTAAACTCAGCCATGCATGCAAATAAACAGCAATAAATGACAACTTTTAGAAAGATTACAGTGATTTACAGCTCAACGAATAATGCTGAAATAAGGGCTGAAAATAGCATTGGTATCACCCGGCTGCTGTCTTTCTGGCTGAATGAGTTTATATTCTTGTGACAATGAAGAAACACGGCAAACTTTTTCTTCAATCAGAAGTTAGAGATTTTGTTTTTTTTCTTTAACTATTTAAAGAAAGAAAAACTCAAAGTTGCTTTGGTTCCCTACAGCTTTTTGTTCACTAAAGATATTTGTTCATCACTTTAGATTCTTAGAGAAGCAAGAGCCAGATTTCCTTTTTTTTTTTTTGAGGAAGAGAAGAATTGCGGCAGCAAAGAACAAACGACAGAGCATCTGCTTTCAACCCCTCACAAATAAACAAGTGTTCCTGTAGAAGAACATCCAGTTATTTCACAGCTGATAGGCCTGCTGTTCATGTCTGAGAGGAGACAATAGAAAGGAACATTAATGTTTATTCATCCACCTGATTCTTTTATCCAGTTTGACTTACAAGTGAAACATAATTCAATCTAAACACCAAGCTCAGTTGTTGAGGGTTAACAATAAATTTTTTCCTCATAGTCCAAATGGTGCCTTTCTGGGACTGGACCTGGGATTTGAACTCACAACCAGAACTGACTGTTTTAATTGTTTAATTATGTGACAACCAATAGCAAGTCTTCAGCAGGATTTCCATTATGAAATCATGAATTTGCTTAAAAGTGATTCTTTTTTTTTGGGGGGGGTGTCTATCTTGAAATTTCTAACTGTGCCTATAGCTGCAAAAATAACCTAGTTTCTGAGGAAGTCCCTGTGAGATAAGATGAGATAGATGAGTTGATGGTAGATAGATGGCAGGGTATTCTCCACAAAGGACTGTGTATGACATTTATTCATTCTAAAATTTTTATAGAATTTATGGTTTGATTGTTAACTCTTTTTTTATATATTTAACTATAATGTTTATTTATAATGTTTACTTTTGGTTTTCTGTGTTTATTACTTCAATTTTATATACTTTATTTCAGGTTGGACTTGTTTTCAGAGCATGCATTGCTGTACTTAATAAATGAAAGAGTTCTGCACTAGTTCACTGTATGTTTTGTGCATTGGGGGCCCAAGGTCTGGATTTACATTTAAGGCATTTATCAGACACCCTTATCCAAAAAAAATTTTATCTGATTTATACAACTGAGCAGTTGAGGGTTAAGTGCCTTGCTCAAGGGCCCATTGCGGCAGCTTGGCAGTGTTGGGATTTGAACACACAACAGTAGCCCAACAACCTAACCTCTGCTGATGATCATGATCAGAAACACTTGGGCTTGCCCTGGTCACAACTTTCAGTTACTAGCACAGGACTATAATGGCAAGGTTACTGCTCTGGCATTTCTTCCTTTACACTTCTCCTTTTGTGTGTGTATGTATGTGTGTGTGTGTGTGTGTGTGTGTGTGTGTGTGTGCGTGTGTGTGTGTGTGTGTGTGTGTGTTTTAAAGAAAAAACAGCTCAATATTTTGTATTATTAAGTTTCAGGTTCTTGTTTATGCGTGGGGGGGTGAATCTAATCAGTCACAAATTGAGATAGGATATCAAAAGTGATGATGTAGATATTGTTCTGGTTACAGAAATTCTTTATTACAGAATGTTCATTTCTCTGGGGTTGTGTTTTTCTTATACCCCTCAATCTGTGTAGCAACCTCTGCATTTAGTATTGAATTACACTGCAGATACTGCTGGAATCTTATCCAGCTATTTATCAATCTATCTATATTTCTCTCATAGACATTCACTTATACACACACCCTGCCCTATATCCTGCCCTGCTGGACAAATCAGACTAAATTACACGCCTCCTCATCCATGTTCACTGACCCTAACGCATCCACATCCACACACAGACTAACGAACACCACATGTACGGCCCACGGGCCATGAGCTAAATTCAGCCGTGCATGCAAAGCGACCTGCAGTAAATGACAAAGCACAGAAAGATTACTGTTATTTAC
Source organism: Ameiurus melas (assembly GCA_012411365.1). Classification (NCBI taxonomy): domain Eukaryota; kingdom Metazoa; phylum Chordata; class Actinopteri; order Siluriformes; family Ictaluridae; genus Ameiurus; species Ameiurus melas. Next base: position 9,363,117 of record CM022776.1, on the reverse strand, counting down.
AGCCAAACAAATAAAGGTTGAAAATAGCACCAGCATCACCCAGCTGCTGTTGCAGGCAGTCTTTCTGCCCGAATGCGTTTATATTCTAATGATGATGAGTTACAGAGCTACTTTCATGAACACCAGGGGAAAAAAATGCAAGGAGTGTCTTTTCTTAAGCAGTCTTGTGTTTAACAAAATACGGTATATCTTATGTACACGCTTAGAATAACTTTTACGGGTTCTGTCTTAGAGAAAACTTAGAGCATTCACTTTCAGAAATGGGTTCACGTAGGGCCCTTTTTGGAACCTAATCAGGCCATACAGTAATTTGCAGAGATGATATTATGATTGTTGCACCCAAAAAATACTTGAATTACTTGAATTGGCACAAAATAGTTTTGCACAGTTTTTCGCTGTCATGTTTGTTGGTAAATGAGACCTTTTAGCTGCATTGATGTTTGATGCATTTGAATCAAAGAAGGCTTTGGCTGAATGCATGTTGTGATGATGTCACATGACATATCTTGGCCCAAATATGCAGAAGATCTGACTTAGTTGTTGAAATATAGCAAGCTACTCCGAATATTGTGGGAGTTTGCTTGACTTTGCATTCATTTCTGCAATTGCAAAATCCTGGAGGGACTGATTATACACCTTAATTATTTCAGGATTTATGGGTTCTAATGAACCCTTCATGAACCTTTAAAGTACACTTGAAGAACTTTTTTTTCTAGGGGCGCAGGGTTTCTAGTACAGAGTACTAGGACTGAAACTGACTAAGGCTACACTGCCATTTGTTGTTGTTTTTTAGAATCTGTGAATCTGCTGCTGAAGTTTGTACCTAGTATTCCCAGAATATCATTAAGAACACGATACTGTCCTTTATCACAAGAGGGCAGAGTTTAGCAGTTGTGGTGACATTATTTAATCATTTGTTCCAAACTTAGTCATGTTTCCACTGTTAAATTCTCTAGTAAATGTCCAGAGAATTAAAGTTATGCAGAATGCATTGGAAAGTGTGAGATTCATAATCACACACAGGTTTAGCATAGGTTTATCAATATAATAGAATCATAGTGCCAGTGTATTTTAATTGATTCTCATTCCAGGGCTGTGAACCGAACTGTAACACTAATATTTAATGGTGAATAAGTCATAAATTAACCACTATTGCGAAATCTAGGCTTAACACTGGTTTACACCCATTCTGTGTACAGGTCACTTACTGAGAATATTTTTTTTTATAAATAATAAAGAGTAAAAAAAATTTATCTGAATCTGTACATACTCAAAAATCCACTCCATTCATAAGACCATATTTCATGCATCCTCATCCATCCATCAATTTCCGATGCTACTTACCCTACACAGGATCACAGGGGAGCCTGGAGTCTATCCCAGGGAATTCAGGACACAAGATGGGGAACAATCAGACACACATACACATACCACAGACAATTTAGAAATGCCAATCAACCTACAACACATGTCTCTGGACTGGGTGAGGAAGCCAGAATAGATTTAGATATTTTCCCTAGTGTCAATATGATATTAACCCTTAGAATCCTATGTCCATGTTTGCCTGGTTATAATACTTACATTTAACAGTCTATTAAAATATAATATATAAAATCAAAAACAATCTATTTAAGATCATATCTTAAAATAATGTTTTAAATAGCCTAAATATGTGGCATTTTCTATCCTTTTATTTAGCGGAGATAAGGCTATGTGACAACAGTCATTTAAAAAATTGGCCGGTATTAAAAGCTAAATCAATAAAAATCTAATGATTTGATTGGCCCAGTAGTACTGTGATGGGAAGGTGACTCATATGTATGGTTTACAACTCTTAACCATGTATACAAACCTATTGCTGAATGACCAGATTACTGATTGATGTGGGATTCAAATAACAAAACATAATAATTGTTTAAAAGGTCTTGTTTGCAAAGCTGTGGGCATGCTGTGTATAGTACAAAAAAACAAAAGTTATTTTTTTTAATAATTTCTAATTATTAAAGAAAATGCAATATGATCTTTCATACTTTCTAAATGTAGAAAGTATCTACATTTAAACACAATCAAGTATTCAAGAGTAAATGTAAATATTTGTAACTGGTCAAAGGTTAACAGTTCAGACATGAATTTCTATTTGTATTATCAAAAATTAAATATTCTGATAACTCAGACAAACCTAGTATTGATCTTGCTGGTTAGGTCATGTTTAATAACCCTGTTGGAATGATTCAGGTGACATTAGGGACAAAAAACAACACTCGCATATTTTCCAAACTTCAAGCTAACCTACATCAACACAATTCTTTAGATTGAACGTATATTTTGTTTTTATGTATGAGGCATGTCATCCTGTGGGAATTGGTGGTAAATCCTGCATAATAGAGCACTAGCCTTTGTCGTGTGTAAAATTACTGTTGTGTGTCCTTTCATTTGACATCTATGTGAATTTGATTTGGTGCTTTAAAAAAAGAAAACAACAACATAAACAACAACAGATGTGGGGGGGAAAGCAAGAACAATTGATTGGTGAAGAAACTGGACAATTGAAAAATATTCAGATTGTTAATGAGTACTTTGAAGGTCAAAATGAAAGTGAAGATTGAAATTTGTTTTCTTTTTTTTTTATCTAAGGTTCACCCCTGGTCATGGGCATCATCACAAATCTCAGGAGGCTATGGCATTCAATGTGGATTTAATCTTTACTGATGTGACAACAGTAATGATAGTAACTTTCACTTTCACTGAAAAAACATAGATTACAGATGTGTTACTCCTGCCCTGCATTTCTTCCATGGTAAGAGGCAGCCTACATGTCAGCAATGTAATATACTGTATATATATATATATGTGTGTGTGTGTGTGTGTGTGTGTGTGTGTGTGTGTGTGTGTGTGTGTGTGTGTGTGTGTGTGTGTGTGTGTGTGTGTGTGTGTGTGTGTGTGTGTGTGTGTGTGTGAGTGTGCACTGGTTTACAAAATTCAATGAAACTGCAATGTTTTGTATTATTTTTGTTTATACATGGCAAGAAATCCATTTAGACAAAAATGGAGCCAGAATATAACAATGTGAATATTGTTTTGGTTACAGAAATGCTTTTTCTTTGGTGTATGATCAATATTTCCAGATTTGGATGTACATAGATAATTGCATGCCATTTTACCACCTGTGGTACATATAAATAATGTAACATAAATACATAACACACTACTATACGTGTGTGTGTGTGTGTGTGTGTGTGTGTGTGTGTGTGTGTGTGTGTGTGTGTGTGTGTGTGTGTGTGTGTGTGTGTGTGTGTGTGTGTGTGTGTGTGTGTGTGTGTGTGTAACTGAATGGTTTTTTTCTCAACTATTTCCTCATTTCCTCTGTGTTATTATTTCTAAATATAATCTTTACTCTTGCTTTGACAGGAATCTCATCTTCTTATAAAACCACACCAGGATGCTGAGAGAGACATAAAGCCAGTTCTGTCTGTCAATTCTCTTCACTGCGACGAGCATTTGTGTTTTAATGATGTGCTATTTGTGGGTTTGGGATAGTATGTGTTTTAATAATAAAATAGCTGTTGTTGTGCATGAAGCTGACGTGAAGCCATTTCATTTTCTTGCATTCTGTTCACACTGAAGCACACAATGTACTGCACTTACCTCTCTAAACCACTAGATGGAGACATTTTAAAATAAACCAGAGTGCTCACTGTTACCTTGTTTCTTGCTAAAGCTGCTATTCATTTTTGTTCACACGCATAAACGACTGTTTAGCATTATTAGGGATGGCTTCAGGCTAACTGTCTCTCCAAGTACATTCAGTTGTGCCATGAAAAGGCATTTTCTTTTCTTTAAAGAGTTTGTTTAATTTATGCTGACCTAATAAAAGTACATACACTTCCTGTCATAGTTCCCATTCTTTTTTTCCTCCCATTCCATGTCATTCTTCCATCCATAAATATTTCACCAACCTATTCTTAATAGATTTCTTAAAAGATTTCCTTAACAGGTTTTCACTTTGCCCCCATTTCTTTAAAAAATTGCCATACTGTGTGATCTCTGAAGTGATATATGTTTACTCCAATTGCAGCTTACTGAGATGTTGATTGTAGCATACGACATGCACAAATTTTAGTATCTGCCAAAGAAAGTAATAAAAAAACATATTTAAGCAATTATAATTTGGTAGGCATAGCATCAAACACCAATTTACATGCTTGAAAACAAGTAAAGGAGGAGTCAGATGGGATCATTCAGCTATGCTCAGGCTAGAATACACACACACACACAACCAGGACAGGGTGCCAATCCATCGCAGGGCACAATCACACACACATTCACACACCACAAACAATTTGGAAATTCCAATCAGCCTTCAACACATATCTTTGGACTGGGAGAGGAAACCCCTGAACTATGGGGAGAACATGTAAACTCCACACACACAGGTGGAGGCAGGATTCAAAACCCCAACCCCAGAGATACGACGCAAACATGCTAAGCCACCATGTCCCCCTTCAAATAACTATTAATGCAGTTAATTAATGTTATGCCTACACCTTAGCCTAACCCTAACTTTAGAAAACAGGAGCCATTTTCCCCATGAGGACCATTGACCATGACATTTGCTCCCCAACAAAATGCAATAAAATATCATTTCCAGGCCCCACAGTTACAGTATTTTGTGTCTTCAGTAAGTGTACGATTGCAGAATTAGTCCAGTGTTTATGTAATGTTCTTAAATTTATTAGAATATACACACACTATCCACTTATGTGAGCCCTTTGGAATTTCATTCTGAATAAATTTTCTGAATAAATCTGTCATAAAATGTGATCTGATCTTCAGGGGTATTGACAAATATAATGTGCCTAAAAGAATAACACAAAAAAATTCTGATCTTTCATGTCTTTATTGAACACACTCATTCAACATTCAAAATAAATGGCAGTGGAAAAAGTAAGTGAACCCTTAGAATTAATAACTGGTTGACCCTTCCTTGGCAGCAATAACCTCAACCAGGTGCTTCATGTAGCTGTGGATCAGACCTGCACATGGTTCTGGAGGAATATTCTTTGTCTAATATACTTGGGAATTCATCTTCCCCTCAATGATTGCAAGCTGGCCAGGCCCTGATGCAGCAAAACAGGCCCAAATCATGATGTTTACTCCACCATACTTTACAGTTGGGATGATGTTTTCATGATGATATGCCGTGCCTTTTCTACACCACATGTAGTGCTGTGTGGTTTTTCCAAATAGTTCAATCTTAGTTTCATCAGTCCACAAAACATTTTGCCAATATCACTGTGGAGTGTCAATGTGCTCTTTTGCAAACTTCGGGCATGCAACAATGTTCTTTTTTGTAAGCAGTGGCTTCCTTCATGGTGTCCTGCCTTAGATACCCTGCTTGTTCAATGTTTTACGTATTGTTAGCCAGTTCCAATGATGCCTTTGGCTGTCATTCAGGGTTGTTTCTTTACCTCATTGATGAGTCTTCGATGTGCTCTTGGTGTCATTTTGACTAGGCGCCCACTTCTTGGTAGAGTAGCAACAGTCCCAAAGTGTCTCCATTTGTAGAATGTTTGCCTAACAGTAGACTGGTGAATTTCTAAAGTCTTTGAAATCCCTTTGTAACCCTTGCCATCTTTATGTAAATCAACTATTCTTGATCGTTGATCCTCTGAAAGCTGTTTTTTGGTGAGGCATGGCTCACATAAACATGTGCTTCTTTCTTATCATAAGTCAAAGTAGCTGTAGTCCACACCTCCAAATTCATTTTCTTAACGAGACTTCAGGTGTCCAAAAAAAAAATGTTTTTTTGAGGTCATTAACTCAAGGGTTCACATACTTTTTCCACAAGCACTATGGGTTGTTTTTTTTGGGGGGGGGATGTGTTATTCTTTTCGGCACATTATATTTGTCAATAGCCCTGACCTAGATGAAGATCAGATTACATTTTATGACAAATTTATTCAGAAAACCATGAAATTCCAAAGGGTTCACATACTTTTTCTTGCCACTGTACCTGAACACCTGCTCATTTATGCAGTCATCCAATCAGCCAATCATGTTCCAGCAGCACAATGTATAATATCATGTAGATATAGATCAATAGATTCAGTTAATGTTCACATCAAACATCAGAATGGAGAAAAAGTGTGATTTCCGTGACTTTAATCGTGGCATTGGTGTAAATAGCATCATATCTCTCTTTTCACTTATTTTGTTTATTACAAAAATAAATATATTTTTGTAATTTTTTTAATGTTTGCTTTACTGTTTCTAAAGGTTGAACTGTGAAACAGATGATAAACAACATAAAGTATTTGATTAAGGTGTTTGGCTACCATGTGACTCCAAAACAGCTTCACTGTGCCTTGCAACAGATTGTAATTATCTAACACATCACTCCTAAATCTCCCATAGGTGTTTAATTAGGTTGCAATCTGGTGACTGTGAAGGCCATAGTATATCATACATATCATAGTGTATCATGCCTTGTAGAAGAGGGCGGAGTCCATTCCCATCGGGATAGAAATGTTTCAGCATAGTAGGATAAAGGTGATCAGTCCAAAGAACATAGTATTGATTTGCAGTGGCGTTTCACTCAGAGTGGACAAGTGGACCCAAACCAGACCAAAATACAAACAAAATGCTTCCACAGTATAACAAACCGATCGATTTTTCTTTTAACTTGTCACCACTCTGTAGATAAAAAACTATTAATCTTACTCTTCAAAACCTGCCTAGAGTACTCCAGACACTCACAAAAATACACACAGATGAATACAAATGTTTTTGAAGGCATACCCACATGATTTCTAGAAAAAATCTAAATAGAATAGACATGTGTTTGTATCCAGCAAAAAGACAACCATCCAAACGATACAGCAAATTCAACAGAAAAAAATGCTTTACCAGAGCAAAAACTCTAACACACCCAACTAGAAGAAGACACCGGAAGACATTCCTCAGATACAGTATATAAGCAGAAATCCATCCATCCATCCATTCATTTTCTTTATCACTTATGCTATACTGGGTTGTGGGGAGCCTGGAGAATATCCCAGGGGACTCAAGGCACAAGGCGGGGAATAACCTGAATGGCTTGCCAACCCCAATGCAGGGCACTATCGCACACACATTCACACACTACGGACAATTTGGAGATGCGAATCAGCCTACAGCACATGTCTTTGGGCTGGAGGAAGAAATCAAAGTACCTGGAGGAAACCCCCAGGAGAATATACAATTCGAAACCCCAACGTTTGGGAAGCAAACATGCTGACCACTAAGCCACCGTGCCCCCACAAGCAGAAATACACTATGTCATTATTTTAACAGCAGTTTGCTGAGGAACATCTGTAAAACCTTATCTTAATACCTCCTTTCATTTTTTAAATGTAGAGATATTGCCTTTTGCCGTCTTCACTTTACTCCAAGGTCATGTCTGCACTCAACTGTACATGGTATCTGATCTAGCTGATCACCAGTGAAGGTAGATCAGTTAACAGGCTAGCAAATACTCTTTTCCTCTTTTTTTCAATTGTGATGTAGATGAATATGTGGTGAAAGTAACAACGACAGTAATAGACAGCAAGCATTTCTACAATGCTCTTCATGAATGAATCCTCTCTCACTCTCTCTCTCTCTCTCTCTCTCTCTCTCTCTCTCACACACACACACACACACACATACACACACACACACACACACATACACACTATTAAGGTCATAAATCTGACCAGACTCTTTGTTTCTTCACTAGCCTCAGAAACACCCAGAGACAGTCTTGTTTATTTTATTACATTATCCTCCCTCACTCTTCTATTTCCTTTCTTTGAATTGGATGATCAGGTGCTGTGATCCAATCATAAAAGGGGTGCGTTGGAAGCCATGCCTTTTTATGGGTGGAGCATCTGGGTGCATGTGTGAAGATCAAGCAGACTTATATTGTTTATACAGGACAAGCATTATGAAACTTCCTCTGCATGTAACACTTTAGCCATATACATATACATTAACTCACAAACGTGAGTACACCACTGAAGAAATGACACTTTGCTACAATGTAAAGTAGTGAATGCTCATAAATAGATGTATGAGTGCTGCCAGCATTGCTGCAGAGGTTGAAGGGGTGGGGGGTCAGCCTGTCAGTGATCAGACCATACTCTGCACACTGCATCAAATTGGTCTGAATGGCTGTTGTCGAAGAAGTAAGCCTCTTCTAAAGATGATGCACAAGAAAGCCCGCAAACAGTTTGCTGTAGACAAGCAGACTAAGGACATGGATTACTGGAACCATGTCCTGTGGTCTGATGAGACCAAGATAAATTTATTTGGTTCAGATGGTGTCAAGCGTGTGTAGCGACAACCAGGTGAGGACAACCAGCGGTTTAGACATTAATGGCTGTGTGTTGAGTTGTTTTGAGGGGACAGCAAATTTACACTGTTATACAAGCTGTACACTCACTACTTTACATTGTAGACAAGTGTCATTTCTTCAGTGTTGCCACATGAAAAGATATCATCAAATATTTACAAAAATGTGAGGGGTGTACTCACTTTCGTGAGATACTGTAATAATGAATATCAAATATATGATCCTCTATACTGTATACAGATATGCAGAATTCCATATATGGCTGTCCCACCATTCCTTCAGTCAAATGATCATACTTCAGATAAGTTGTTACTGCGCCTAGATTTCGTATACTGTTCCTATCCTGTTCCCTATTTTAATGCTCCAAAAATGCCAGTCGCATGCTACCTCTCTGTAGTAAAGAATTAAGGACAGAGAGAGGGGGGGGGGGACAGAGAGAGACAGAGAGAGAGAGAGAGAGAGAGAGAGAGAGAGAGGGGTTTATAGTTGTTGTCACAGTTACACAGTTATAGCTATTCTGTTTACAGCAAGGGTTTTGTTGCGCCTCCATATAAATGCCATGAGGGTGTATGTACATTCTCCACAATCTGCACTGCGGTCTTTTCCACATCCCAAGTGATATGTTTACATGCCCCAAAATGCAAAAACCACAGACATACAGACAAAGGTTAGAGGGTGCTTCTTGATCCTTCCCTTTCCACTGATTCAGTGTTTCTGAAAAGACTGAAAAGAGCTGCAGTGTTGGGAATGCTGTACGTGACTGGGTGTGTGGAAAAAAATACCTTTACCCTGGATCTTCATGTAATCCTATTGTGTATGTGACAAAAAGGTGAAATGAAATGGAAGACTGTAATTACAGTATTGAAAAGAGAGGGAGGTTGGGGCAGGGGGGGGTGCTTACACAAGGCCCTCTCTTGTCCAAGGGTTCAGTTTAACAGTTGAAATAGTGCTTTGACCTCAGCTTCCATCATGGAATATTCTAAATTCACTGTACAGGCCATGGCAGGGGGTGGAAAGATTAATGAAAAATCATACCCAAGTAAAAGTTTTGTTCCAAAAAAAAACCTAGTAGTGTAAAAGTACTCATCCTAAAAATGGTTAAAGTAAAAGAGTAGCTTGTTTAAAAGCTATGGGTCAGAAGTGGGTCATTTTGAGTGCTATTCCCACTTACACAGCAGTTAGTTCCGGTCCACCAATTTTACTGGACAAGCTGCACTCCAAGAGGGCTGATATTTTGTAGAACAGCAGGTACATTTCAGTGTTTGTATCACTCCACTTGTCTTTGTTTGCTACATTAAATTTTATTTCTAGCGATAGTTTATTACATTTTTAGTTAGCATTTTTAGTTAGCGATAGTTTGTCAGTCAGACTGGCAAAATGCTACACTCTATAAATCTGTGGCTTTTTTGGGAAATATTTTCATAGACAGAGGAAAAATAAATATACAATTTACTGACCATAGTGTGTCTGAAATGTCAGTTTCAGACACATTTGCCTTGCATCTTTGAGGTTGTGGGTTTGAATTCCACCTCGGCCCTGTTTGCATGGAGTTTGCATGTTTCCTCTGGGTACTTTGGTTTCCTCCCCCAGTCCAAAGACATGCATTGTAGGTTGAATACCATCTTCAAACTGTCTGTAGTGTGTGAATGTGTGTGTGCGATTGTGCCCTGCAGTAGGTTGGCACCCTGTCCAGGGCATCCCCTGCCTTGTGCCCTGAGTCCCCTGGGATAGGCTCCAGACTCCCCTCGACCTTGTGTAGAATAAGCGGTACAGAAAATGAAGGCATGGATGTTTACAGAACTGTTTTATAAAATCAATATCACACTCATAACACAATCATGCTGTTGTACAGAATATCAGTATGGTTATGATTACATTTAGATAAATCACAGCCATGCTAATATTCAGTACAACAGCTCTCATTTTAGGCAATATTTCTTCATTCTAACACTAGATGAATGGGTTAAGAAACAAAAAAAAAAAAAAAAAAAAAAAATATATATATATATATATATATATATATATATATATATATATATATATATATATAGATATATATATAGATATATATATATATATATATATATATATATATGTGTGTGTGTGTGTATATATATATATATATATATGTACATGTATCATTCCTGAGGAAAAATTACTACGTTGCTTTACACCCCTGGTGGGTGTGGTAATAAAGGCTGTCTTTCTTTCTTTTCATTCTACTAAAATTTCTATTGCTAGACTGCAAAAGGTCTGCAGGCGATATATTTCTGTGACCACAGGGCAGTATTTTTTCAACTTGTGCAATAATATTTTCCTAGGCGCTGTGTGGTACAGGCTCAATGATTTAGTCTGGGGTCATGAAATGACTTTTAGAACTCAGAGACAGATGAAAAAGGATGAAGCCATATGTCTGTGTACTGTAAATAAAGCTATGGGGTTATGGGTTATTGAGAGAGACAAAGCAATCTTATGGTTGTTGTACATGTTCTAATATAATATAATATAATATTATATTATTAAGTTATAGAATTATATATATATATTTATATATACAGTATCTCACAATATATATATATATAAATGTATATATTTATATATACAGTATCTCACCCTCACATTTTTGTAAATATTTAATTATATCTTTTCATGTGACAACACTGAAGAAATGACACTTTGCTACAATGTAAAGTAGTGAGTGTACAGCTTGTGTAAAAGTGTAAATTTGCTGTCCCCTCAAAATAACTCAACACACAGCCATTAATGTCTAAACCACTGGCAACAAAAGTATACCCCTAAGAGAAAATGTTCAAATTGGGCCCAATTAGCCACCCAGTGTCATATGACTTGTTACCGTTACAAGGTCTCAGGTGTGAATGGCGAGCATGTGTGTTAAATTTGGTGTCATCGCTCTGACACTCCCTCATACTGGTCACTGGAAGTTCAACATGGCACCTCATGGCAAAGAACTCTCTGAGGATCTGAAAAAAAATTGTTGCTCTACATAAAGATGGCCTAGGCTATAAGAAGATTGCCAAGACCCTGACACTGAGCTGCAGCACGGTGGCCAAGACCATACAGCGGTTTAACAGGACAGGTTCCACTCAGAAAAATCCTCGCCATGGTCGACCAAAGAAGTTGAGTGCACATGCTCAGCGTTATATCCAGAGGTTGTCTTTGGGAAATAGACGTATGAGTGCTGCCAGCATTGTTGCAGAGTTTGAAGGGGTGGGGGGTCAGTCTGTCAGTGCTCAGACCATACGCCGCATACTGCATCAAATTGGTCTACATGGCTGTTGTCCCAGAAGGAAGCCTCTTTTAAGATGATGCACAAGAAAGCCAGCAAACAGTTTCCTGAAGACAAGCAGACTAAGGACATTGATTAATGGAACCAAGATAAACTTATTTGGTTCAGATGGTGTCAAGCGTGTTTGGCTGCAACCAGGTGAGGAGTACAAAGACAAGTGTGTCTTGCCTACAGTCAAGCATGATGGTGGGAATGTCATGGTCTGGGGCAGTTCATTGACGGAACCATGAATGCACATGTACTGTGACATTCTGAAGCAGAGCATGATCCCCTCCCTTCGGAGACTGGGCCACAGGGCAGTATTCCAGCATGATAACGACCCAAAACACACCTCCAAGATGACCACCGCCTTGCTAAACAAGCTGAGGGTGAAGATGATGGACTAAACCCTATTGAGCATCTTTGGGGCATCCTCAAATGGAAGGTGGAGGAGCACAAGGTCGCTAACATCCACCAGCTCCATTATGTCGTAATGAAGGATTGGAAGAGGACTCCAGTGGCAACCTGTGAATCTCTGGTGAACTCCATGCCGAAGAAGGTTAAGGCAGTGCTGGAAAATAGTGGTGGCCACAAAAAATATTGACACTTTGGCCCCAATTTGGACATTTTCACATACTGTAGGGGTGTACTCACTTTTGTTGCCAGCGGTTTAGACATTAATGGCTGTGTGTTGAGTTATTTTGAGGGGACAGCAAATTTACACTGTTATACAAGCTGTACACTCACTACTTTACATTGTAGCAAAGTGTCATTTCTTCAGTTTTGGCACATGAAAAGATATAATAAAATATTTACAAAAATGTGAGGGGTGTACTCACTTTTGTGAGATACTGTATGTTATAATATTGTTTATATCTTTAGAACCAAAAAACCTAGTTTTGAAATTTTACAAATCTTTGCTTCTTTCGTGACCTGCATGGTTTAGTTAAAAAAATTTATATATTTTTTTTTATTCCTTCGACAGCATTTAATCAGAATTGCCAGGCTATTTCTTGCAGTTTCTTATCTGACACATTTTTCTTATCTAATCTAGTGTAATATTGTAGTTCTCAGATTGAGTGATGTTTTTTTCACCTTTAAGTGGCAGTGAAGGTTCTCACAGTTTACTGATTCCAAACATCATAAAATACTGGAAGATCACATACTATATTTGCTTACCAATTTAATGTGATTTTATATTCTATTTATTTGTGTGTCATGAGACCAATTATATTGCAAGAGCTATAATATATATATACTGTGTATATAAAATGGCAGATTCCAGAACATGTAAAAGTTATAGAGCTGGGTAAAAGATAGGTAAAGGATAATGGGCAGGTGAAAATACATCAATAATATTTAAAGATGCAGTATACAGGCTTGGAATAGTTCAAACAAAGAGTACATTTATATGTGTACAGTGGAGTAAAATGACAGGTAAAGAACAAGGGAAAATGCCGAAAGTGCTGATCATCAAATCAGTCTGGCAAGAACAGGTAAAGCAATGTCCTTGTCTCAAAAGATAAAGGAGATGAGGATATAAAGTGGAGATGTGTCTTTTGAAAAGTCTGACTGCAAACTTTTCTCGCTGATTGGTCAAGACATGACATGCAGCTATGCTAAAGTTCAAGGCAGAGTGCCAGAAACCATTTGCCTTTAACTTTAACATGGCTGCATGTCTAATTCCTAACTGCCAGAGAAAATAGGTTTTGTCTTGTTGAATGGCAAACTTAATCAGAATCACAAACCTGCTCTCAATTGGCATTAAGTAGCAGACTTCCTGAGCTGTTATAGGTGTTATAACTTGAATTAAGTTATGCACTAAATATGCTGCTGTCCACATTGCTCAAGTGCTCTTACTACACAATTACTGATTGAATTTTGAATTCTTGGTTTAACAATAATTGAGATTTACTATAAGGGGCAGAAAAAGTACTAAGAAATTATACATTACTGAAAGTATAGCTAATGTGTTCAAAGTTCAGTTAAAAGTGAAAGAATTCAGCCAAAAAATGTACTCAAGCTAAAGGAAAACCTGTTCAGTGTTCTCAAGTATTGATAAATTAAACACAAATGTTTTTAACCGATGAAATTAAGTTAACATCACGTTTCCATTATGTAAAACGTAAATTTTATTGCTTTTAAAACCATTGGTGATTTCGATTTTAAAGCAACTACGCCGATTTCCTGAAAACATCATGCAATTTCTGCAAGTGTGCTACTTTTATGCATGACTAATGTTACAGAAGTAAAATTTCATTAGCTAGAATTATGTTAGCTACTCGAATCAGTGCTAGTCCAACCTGGAATTAGCAAAGAAAACAGTCAGTTATTTATTTATTGTTAGCAAATTAGCAAACCATACCCCTTTTTCAAATCAAGGGCTATTTGGACAGGACTAGTTTTATATAGGGAGGATAATGCAATGATTACCAGAGCTTCTCTGTGATTTTAATCCCGTGCGAACTGGTCATGTCTGTTGTTACTCTGGAAATTTCCTGGTGTCAGTGAAGATTACAGAGCCTTTTACCTTCTATAAAACGGCCTGTAAAAATAACCCTAGGTTAAACTAATCCCATGCGAATGCACTCTCTGTATTTGCTTTTTAAGTAGTGAATTCCTTCGACATTTAGTCCAGTCGTTAAACGTTACTTTTTTTGACAAAGGAACATTTATCGCATACTTCCTGTAAAATCTCCTCCCAAATGGAATTATGTATAATTTGTTCAAAGAATGTTTGATAACATTGTTCTCCCCAAACTTAAACGAAACAAAGTTTTAGCTCTCGTTCAGTTGCGGCTTTTCTTCTGCTTCGCCGGTGCCATGATGTATTTTCAAACACTGAGGTGCAGCACCAATTACGTACGACGCACAGACTTGCTGTGATGGGTCAATGAAGAAACACCCATCTCTGCAATTTCTACAAATATCACAGGTGCCCACAGTAACAATTACTTTACAGCCTGAAAACTAATCCCGTCCGAATAGGGCTATAGAAGGAGTTAAATATATTTAGTAACAAAGTGGAATTACTCAAGTATTTTCCACCCCTGCTTAATTGTATTATTTAAACCAGATTGTTGTAAGTTTTTAATATCTAACACACATTTAATTAATAAGTAATACAGTGTTACAAAGCTCAGTGTTTAAAAAATCAACAAATAATGCAACCCGTCTAAACACTTTTTATGTTGCTCTACTGTCGTTATAAAGTTTTTTGGAGAATGTGCATCTCTTAACATTCTTAATCTTCTTTTATAAAGTATCCTCCAGTGATCCCCTTACAGAAATACATGCTCATAACCCATCCATTCATCCATTTTCTGTCCCGCTTATCCTTACTGGGTTGCAGGGAACCTGGAGCCTATTCCAGGGGGCATGGGTCACAGGGCAGGAGACACCCTGGATCCAGCGCAGGGCACAATCCAAAACCACAGTACCCAGAGGAAACCCCAGAAGCATGGGGAGAAAATGCAAGCTCCGCACACGCAGGGCTGCAGCGGGAATCAAACCTTCAACCCTGGAGGTGTTATGCATACATGCATGCTAACCACTACTGTAAGCCACTGTGTCCCCCTCAACCCATGCTCATAACCCAAAACTCATCATTTGCTATACCACAAAAGAGAAAGAGAGTGAGACTAATACGTTAATGGGGAATTGCTTTTAATAATGGTAATTACAACAGTCTTTAGCTGAAATTGTCTCCCAAACCCAAGTGGAAATTAAGCTACTTACTTACTACAGTATTTGGGATGAGGCTACACACTTGTGGGGTAAGTAGCACAATTTCTGTATGAATTTGGAAGATCTAGAGACTAATTTATATTGTTACGGTCATGTTTTTCATGAAATTAAAAATCTTTTGATCTGAAGGTGTATGATTAAATGTTTGAAATCAGTGTTGTAGACAAAAATATAATTGTGCCAACATTTCCGTTCACTTCTTTCATTAGACAACTAACATTTTATTTACAAAAAATACTTTTTTAATGGATGACTTGTTCCGAAAAGCAGCCAATAAGTGTCTAGCATAGGTGGAAACTGCTTTAATACTGTTTAAAACGTATGTCAGGGGGGTTCCTGAAGAAATTGGTTAAGTAAATGCCAAGAATACATTTCTGGAAATCTGTCTACTTTGAAGATGCTAAATCATAAAATTATTTATATAAAAAATTTTTTTAGCATTTTTAAAAAATTTTCACAACATAATTCTCATAGTTCCATTTGTGTTATTCCAGAGTTTTGATAACTTTATTACTCCCCGAAAAATGGGGGGGGGGGTATTTTTTGACGGGTAGTGTATATCAAATTTGTTTTTCAATATAATGGTCTTAATATAATGGTCTATAAGGGGTGCACTTCTGTTTTGTGAAGTTTATAGTTGACCAACTATAAACTATACTCAGTGGTTGACCAACCAAATCTGAGTCAATGTTTAGATTAAGATTCATTTCATAAAAGAATAAAAATGGTCAAAATTTAGATAGGCTGATACACACTGAAGTATCAACAAGTGAACATAAATACTTGTAAATCCATCCATCCATCCATCTTCAACCGCTTATTCCTTCTTCAGGGTCACGGGGAACCTGGAGCCTATCCCAAGAAGCATCGGGCACAAGGCGGGGTACACCCTGGACAGGCTGCCAGTCTACTTGTAAATCATTGACAATAATCAAACCAAGATCAAATAACTGGAATTCTACAGATGGTATTAAATCCCAGTTTCAGCAAAGGATTACCGGTATACTGGTTTTATAGTGCCTGTAAACATGATGACACCATTGCCCAATGATTTACTTCTATTGCCATAAGGTTTTATGTTTCTTTGGTAGTTATGGATTACACACCCATCATTTTACTGACTATAATATAATATCGCAACTTCCATCAATGCCCTGGATTACCTTCCTTTGCCTATTGCCTTGGCCACCAGTTTCACATAATATACTATCATTACAGATTACAGGCAAGTGATATGGTAAATGTATTATATCACAATACCTGAAGATATTTTGTTAATAATACAAGATATTCATACATCGAACCCCAGACCCTGGAGGTGTGACCCACCGTGCGCCTCTAATACAAGATCTGTATTTTGATTTTCTAACAAAATATAAAGTGTCGACAAAACAGTAGTGACACTTACAAAAACATATTTCATATAAAGTTCTAAAATAGAATAATTAGCACAGAAACGTTTTAATGTTGAAGGAATAAGTTACAATGAGTAACAATTGAGTTAGTCAAACAATACCCACAATACTACAGTGGTGTTTGAACCCTTTACAATTTTCTGCATTTCTGCATAAATATGACCTATAACATCATGAGATTTTTTTAGAAAAAGAGATAAAGAGAACCTAATTAACAAATGAGATGAAAATATTATCCTTGGTGCTTTATTTATTGAAGAAAATGATTCAATATTACATATCTATGATAAATACATAAATGACTATGCATAATATTTTTTTTCTATTTTTTTTTATTGGGTTCTCTTTGTCTACTTTTAGGAATGATGATGTTGTAGGTTATATTTATGCAGATACATAGAAAAGGGTTCAGAAACTTTTCAAGAAACACCGTATATCATATTGCTCATGTCAAAACTATGCAAAATGTCCCCTATGTGTGTGCAAAATGTGTGTGCATGGTCCCCTGCGATGGATTGGCATCCTCTCCAGTGTGTATTCTTTCCTCAGGCCCAGTGTTTGAATCCACTGGGAGCAGAGGTGGATAGTAACGCACTTCATTTACTTCATTACATTTACTTGAGGAATTTTTTGAAAAACAAAATTTACTTTTAAGATAGGTTTAACAGACTTCCGGCTGAGTGACAAATGGAGTAGGTCGCAACTTTCGGGGCTCCTGCAACAACTATTAATATTATATGATAGGCACTGTTTTTGGTAGCATTTGTGTTTGTAAGTCTTGTTTAACACCTTAAATTTCCATTTTAATGTCTAAAATGCCGGCAAAATCCAAAGGCGCGAATGCTTTGGCTGCTACACCTCTGCGGCCTGCTCCACACGCTGCATCCCCGCCGCGTAGTGACCCCTCTAGGCCCGCTATCCCCCCCGGTTTCAAGGATGAGCTCCTCGCTGCGCTCCGCGATGAAATGCCGGCCATTTTTAAATCTGAGCTCCAGGTGGCCTTGGGTGAAAACTTGACATCGATTAAGGGAGAGCTACAGGCCGTAAAGGCAGAATTATCGGCCAGTATTGCGGTTATCCAGTCGGAGGTGAGCACTTTGAAGCATACAGTGGGGGAAATGGAAACTTCGCTCTCTACCTGTTGCGATGACATCGCTACGCTACAGGCTAAAGTGGGAGGTGTGAGGATCTCGAGGCTAGATCACGGCGCAACAATGTGAGGATCGTAGGTGTCCCTGAACACTCGGCCTGCGCGTCTACACCGGCAGCCGTTTCCACGTTTCCACTTAAGGAGGTTTTTGGGCTGGACAAAGAGCCACTTTTGGACCGCGCTCATCGCACTCTGCAGCCGAGGCCCAAACCCGGTGAACGCCCCCGGCCTATAATCGCCCGACTCCATTACCACGCGGACTGTGTGGACATCCTGCGGCGGGCCAGAGCCCAACAACGGGTGAAGGTTGGTGACATGGTCATCTCTATCTTTCCCGATCATACCGCGAAGGTAGCCCGCGCTCGTGCTGCCTTCAATGACTGCCGCCACCAGCTCCGTGAGATACCGGGAATACGGTTCGGTCTGCTTTATCCGGCGCGCCTCCGCGTTACACACGACGGAATCGAGAGGGAGTTTAAATCCGCGAAGGACGCCGGAGTGTTTATTAAGACACCGATCAAGTGAGAACACTGATAATCCGTCTCCAGAAGTGAAATGGACCACTACTGACTCTCCAACACATGAGGGAGTATTGACTGTTTATGTGCCTTGACATTTATCTTCGTTTATTTTGCAGGGACCCGGCCTGGGGGGTTTATTACTATCGGGTCAACAGCTGTTAGCTTTCCTGTTGGGGATTTGACTCCTTGTGGAGTCTGCACTGGGGTCTCCATCGTTTGGGGATGGGGCCGTGTAAGTGCAATGGGGAGGGGGGTGGGATGGGGTGGTTCACTGTGTGTTTGGAGTGTGTTTTCTTTTGTTTTGGTTTATCATTTACTTTTATTGTATTTATTTTTTCTTTTCACTTTTTACTTTTTCTTATTTTATCTTTTTGTCCTTTTTCTCCCCCCTCCTGTTTCCTGTCCCCTTTTCCTTCTCTCAGAGGTGAGGCTTCACTTTCATTCTCTTCCTGCCATAAACACTTGATAGATGTCCACTAATACTGGAAAATCTGGCTCGCATGTGAACTTTGTGAGCTGGAACATTAAAGGTATGGGGAGTCCTATGAAGAGATCCAGAGTATTTGCTTATCTGAAACGGCTCAATGCGGACATAGTGTTTCTACAAGAAACTCATATGCGCATCACAGACCAGGTACGGCTTAAATGCCCCTGGATTTCTGAGGTATTTCACTCTAATTTCAATTCTAAGGCCAGGGGGGTTGCCATTTTAATTGGTAGATCAATTCACTTTTCATCCTCCAATGTAATATCAGATGAAAATGGGAGATACTTAATAATATCAGGTAAATTGTTGCATGTCCCTGCTTCAGAGATGTAAGCTCAATTCTGGCCTCTCTCTTCCAAATTTCCAGTTGTATTACTGGGCATCACAAATTCATAAAATCTTATTTTGGTTGAGACCAGCGCATTCCCCATGGTGTACATTAGAGGTACATTCATGCAGCTCGTCCTCTCCAATGGTTCTGCTTACCTCTTCCACTTCTACCAACTTCTCTGGCTTTACAGACAACCCTGTGGTTCGTGCAGCTCTAAAAATTTGGTACAAGTTCAGGAAGAATTTCAAATTCGTCTCCGCGTCTCCCTTAACTCCATTACTGCAAAATCACTCATTTCAACCTGCAATATCAGACCCCACATTTGCTATCTGGCATGACAAAGGTCTCAAAACTTTCAAAGATCTCTATAAGGATGGGGCTTTTCGTAGTTTTGCAGATCTGTCGAGCGAATTTCAACTTCCACCGTCACATCTTTTTCGTTATTTCCAAGTTAGACATTGTGCAAAATCGCTGTTTCCTACCTTTCCCTCCTTACCCCTAAGCCAACTGTGGGATGATTTTCTCTTGTCTGATCCTCTTCAGAAATCTCATATTTCAGGAATTTACAATAAACTTTTATCCTACGACAGCTCACCTATCATTAAAATCAATTTTGCTTGGGAGGGCGAATTGGGGTTGACACTACATGAAGACTGGTGGTACGGTGCCCTTAGCAAGATCCACAAGAGCACAGTTTGTGCTCGTCTTTCTTTGATACAGTTTAAGGTGTTACACAGGATTCATTTCTCCAAAACACGTCTGTCACAGATATATCCCACCGTCATTGACCGCTGTGATAAATGTCACGCCTCTCCCTGCAATCTCACTCACATGTTCTACTCTTGCCCATTGTTATTCTCCTTTTGGCAGAATTATATTGATAGCATCTCAGAAATACTGTCCATTACTGTTAAACCCTCTCCCCATATTGCCATATTTGGGTATCCGGAGGATTATGACCGGTACAATTCGACCCAATTAGATCTCTTGGCGTTCACTTCCTTATTAGCAAGACGGCGGCCTCTTTTCCATTGGAAATCCACGAAGCCTCCCTCCAGTACTCAGTGGCATAGGGATGTATGTCTCTTCTAAAGTTGGAAAAGATTAGGTACTCTCGGGGGGCGATTCTGGCAAGTTTCACAGAAAGTGGCAGCCTTTCTTAACTTTCTTC
This sequence comes from Ameiurus melas, assembly GCA_012411365.1. Lineage (NCBI taxonomy): Eukaryota > Metazoa > Chordata > Actinopteri > Siluriformes > Ictaluridae > Ameiurus > Ameiurus melas. The sequence continues at coordinate 9,342,638 of CM022776.1, read as the reverse complement.
AAATCTTTGCCATCTTTGCCTTCAGATTGAGAGAATACTCAACCCCCCCCCCCCCCAGTTTATTTTGGTTAGTTTATCTATTTTGTTTATCCCCTTAATTTTTTTTATTTTTCTTATTTATCTTTTCTTTTCTCCGTCATTTTTGTTTTTAATTATCTATTTTTATTACTTTTCTCTTTGTTTCTATTTGGTGAGTTTGGACGTATGCATGTGTTCTATTTTGTACAAAAAAAAGGTGGGTTGGCTCCCATTTTGTTTAGTCACTGAGACGACACAAATTTCTGTGCCGCCTTCTTTTTTTTCTCTTCTCCTCTTATGCTTGGGTCTCAGTGTACTAAAGTCTGTTTGTTTGTTTTTCCAATGTGCCATCTCTTCCAATAAAAATATTTATAAAAAAAAAAAAAAGATTTAACAGGCCATACTTGTTATATATATATGTACATACTAATCTTACTCAAGTTAAATTTTAAGCACAGTAATGTACTTTTACTTCACTACATTCTGTGGCAATCCTCCATTACTGTTAAATGTTAATGAATATATGTAGTTTTATTCATTTGTTTATATCACGTATAATGAGGTCAGGAGTCTCGCGATATGCTGCAGTGGTCTGAATGCTGATCCAACAACTGCTCACTTTTTTAACGGTGCAGACTTTCAAAGAGAGGTGTGACCTCTATTTAGACAGAGAATCAGCATTTTCCTCTGACCATGACCCTGCCAATATATAGTTGATGAATTAAGCATCATATTGCCCATCCTAATACAAATAATCTAATGAACTAGCAGAGGTTCAGTACTGCTTTTCTACAAGTAGATAAAATGTTGTTCCTTATACTGAATATTTTAGAGATTGAAAATATATTTGTTTTTTGTTGTTGTTTTTTTAACTACATCAAACTAGTACACATGAAATGGCTGTAAAATGTTGAAAGGATGTTCTGCAAGTCCAACAGACCAACAGTTCTCAAATATTTCGTAGCCAGTGCCCACTTTAACCATAAAATAAATTCCACCTACCACCTCTGAACGTTATCTATAACTATTCAAATATTAGGTTTATTGTTTAAATGAGTACAATAAAACACTCACTGCCCACTTTTTAGGAACACCTATAGGCTACACCTCCAAATTCATGTAGTTATCTAATCAGCCAATCATGTGGCAGCAGCACAATGCAAAAAAATCATGCAGATACAGGTTAAGCTTTGAGTAATGGTCACATCAAACATCATAATGAAGAAAGGTTATCTCTGTGACCTTTGACCTCTCTTATCAACAAGGTGGCTTATCAACAGCTGATGAAACACTACGTACTAATCAATATGTGTGTGTAGTATGACTACAATCCTGAATGTACTACAATCCCAGATGTACTACATCCACCATGTTGACATTGTCATGTGGCCTTCGATGTCATCATAAACATAAAAATCTTAAAGGGGCCACCAGTTTAAAGCAACCACACTAATGGCAAAATGCACGTCAGGAAAGTTAACTGGATTAGCAATTTAATGTGGGTGGGGTGAACAGGCTGAGGCAAATTCGTTGCCACTAGTTTGGCTGGCTGATGGAGGCATGTTGGAGATCACAAAAATGTTTCAAATGCAATGACAACTGTGTTGTTCTTTAAACCAACCAAGTTAACAATTTATTCAGGTACAGTTAAATAAGTCCTGTTCAACCAAGGTTTAATACTTAAAAAGAGCAAACGCACTGTCTTCTACGATTTTTTTTATAAAGCATAGTGTCCTGCAAAATCTCATGGGAAACAGAACACCATCCAGGTTTTTCTTGCCTACTGTTTCTCTCCAACTGTGAATTCAGACATACTACTTGTCTGGTGTGCTGCTTTTCGCCTACAGTGTAATAAGGTAGTACACGGATTCGGAAGCAACCAGTATTTTCTCCCACAGAACTGTCATTCATTCAAAAATTTTTTGTTCTTTGCACCCTTCTGAGTAAACTCTAGAGACTGTTATGTGTGAAAATCCCAGTTTCCCAGGGAAATCCCAGCGGGACCAGCACTTTCTGACATACTCATACCAGCCCATCTGGCATAAAAAACCATGCCACAGTTAATATCACAGAAATCACACTTTTTCCACAGTCTGATGTTTGATGTGAACATTACCTGAAGCTTTTGACCTGTATCTGAATGATTTAGTTGATTGGATAACTGCATATACAGTGAGGGAAAAAGTATTTGATCCCCTGCTGATTTTGTATGTTTGCCCACTAACAAAGAAATTATCAATATATAATTTAATATATAATTGACCACCAGAGGACTGGGTGAAAGCGTTGTGGTCAGATGAGACCAAAATGGAGCTCTTTGGCATCAACTCATCTCGCCATGTTTGGAGGAAGAGGAATGCTGCCTATGAAAGAACACCATCCCCACTGTCAAACATGGAGATGGAAATATTATGCTTTGGGGTTTTTTTTCTGCTAAGGAGACAGGACAACTTCACCGCAGCAAAGGGACGATGAACGTGGCCATGTACCGTCAAATCTTGGGTGAGAACCTCCTTCCCTAAGCCAGGGCATTGAAAAGTAAAAGTAATTACTAAGTCATTACCAAGTACCAAGTCATGTTTTGCAGAGGGGTCAAATACATATTTCCCTCATTAAAATGCAAATCAATTTATAACATTTTTGACGTGCGTTTTTCTGGATTTCTTTGTTGATATTCTGTCTTTCACTGTTCAAATAAATCTACCATTAAATTTATAGACTGATCATTTCTTTGTTAGTGGGCAAACGTACAAAATCAGCAGGGGATCAAATACTTTTTTCCCCTCAATGTATGAGCAGGTGTACAGATGTTCCCATTATGAAGTGACCAGGCAGTGTATTTTGCCTATTTATGGGAAATGGAATCCATGGAGCTTAGTGGGTAGCATGCTTGCGTCACACCTCCAGGGATGAATCTGCTTCTGTGCACAGAGCTTGCATGTTCTCCCTGTGCTTCAGGGGTTTCCTCCGGGTACTCCGGTTTCCTCCCCCAGTCCAAAGACATGCATGGTAGGTTGATTGGCATGTCTAAATTGTCCATAGTGTATGAATGGGTGTGTGAGTGTGTATGTGATTATGCCCTGCGATGGACTGGCACCCTGTCCAGGGTGTACCCCGCCTTGTGCCCTATGCCTCCTGGAATAGGCTCCAGGTTCCCCACAAACCTGAAGAAGGAATAAGCGGTTGAAGATGGATGGATGGATGGATGGATGGATGGATGGGAGCCATGGAGCTTAGTGGTTAGCATGCCTGCGTCACACCTCCAGGGTTGAACCTGCTTCTGTGCACAGAACTTGCCTGTTCTCCCTGTGCTTCGGTGGTTTCCTCCAGGTACTCTGGTTTCCTTCCCAAGTCTAAAGACATGCATTGTAGGCTGACTGTCATCAATAAATTGTCTGTAGTGTGTGAATGCGAGTGTGATTATGCCCTGCAATGGGTTGGCACCCCATCCTGGGTGTCCTCTGCCTTCTGCCCCAAGGTCCCTGTGATGGGCTCCAGGCTCCCTCAACCCTGTGTAGGATACGTGGTACAGAAAATGGATGGATGGAGGTTTGGATTACACCTAGTAATTTCAAGATACCAGTCAAAAGGTGGGCTAATAACTTTAAATATTAATTAAACTGTGTTGTGATTTCATCAGGGTTATAAATAAATAATTCAATTTATTACTACTGCCACTACCACTATGTAGTTTTGTTTAACCCAACTGTTGAGTTATTTGCTTTGTCGTTTTCACTGACAGTTGAATCAATGCACCCCTCCCAAACCCGACGCATCAGTCCAACTCCTTGGGTCAAATTAACTCAGTGCGGACTGTTTGAATTTAGATAGAGGTAGTGGTTTTTGAGGCGAGGAAACCAAGTGAACACAGGCAAGTTAGCATTCATCACTATTTGGCGTTAATGCTGCTGAAAATGCCTGGCCGAGTTTGTGATATTTAGGCAGGAAGCTGTCAAAAATGCATTCATTGGAACAGTAAGTCAGCAAGTGATGATTAACTTTACCTATTGCGACAGCTTCAAAAGTGAATATCATGTACTGCTTGATTGTTCTGATTTGATCAAAATCTGACGTTTTCGTCTTAAATATATGACTTATTGGAGTCATACATTTCAAAGTCTATATATAAACACCACTTTATCAGTTCTAGCAATACATTTCTGAACACCCTCGTGTGTAAAAAACAAAGGAAATACCATACACGTTTGTTTATATGTGGTATAGTCTGCCCTGCGACTAATGCGCATGCGCACAGGCCAATCCTCCAGCGTGAACGCGCTTGGCTCCAGCATACCTATGTACACGTCCACTCGGAGGTGAGCACACGCGGTCTGTCGGGGCTCCCATGAACTGTTTCAGGCAGCAGTGACTCCACAAGCAGGTGGGTGAGATTTATCACTGGAAAACAGTCTGCTTTTTAATTAGCTAGCTAACTGACCAATTTAGTTAGCGTTCGCTTTCAGCATCCTTCGCGTCTTCTTTGTACAGGCGGCACGACTTCTATGAATGGGTCGAGGTTTTTCCTCTTAATTCCCCATTATATTTAACCTCTAGCTGTATATCGGGGACACTTATTAAACCGGTGACGAAATATACCCCTCATATGTCTGTCCTTAGACGCCGCAGTACGCTCCTAATTAGCGATCATACGGCGACAGATGTATTGTTCGTAGCTAGCTCATTTAGCAACGTGGCTAATTACTTGTGTTTGCGGAACTGGGTGGATGTTCTCAGCGTTCAACAGACGTGAGGTCGTTAAATTCGTCCGCGAGCCTCTTCTCGTGGGTGCACGAGCGACTCACGTGCTCAACCCCGGCGCGCGTGTTTGTGCAGCACCGTCGTGTTCGAAGAAGTCAAATAAGTTCGAGTTGATCTCCTCCCTCACCGTCTCCTCTAGCTAACTTTTCCCTTACAAGGTGAACTTTGTGTGTGAACGTGTCCTAATACACGTATTCAATTCTCTTCCGTGAGTGTTTGAGGTTAATGCTGTAGCCATTAAATTTCCTTCTCACTCCCTGTAGCTCAAGAATGATCCTCCATTGTCATTTTTTTGTAAATATCCAAAGCTACTTATAATTGAGATGACCTGCTTGCCTCATAATTAATGAGGGTCTTGTTCAATATGGCCATGCTAGGCATGGACTCACAACCTTACAATCACTAACCCAAAACCTTAACCACTGAGCCTATACCTCCCCCATTATAGGTAATCCCATTGTAAGGAGACTGCACTAACAGCTTTAAAAAAAAAAAAGAAAGTGCTTGAACAGGGAACATGAAACACCGGCTGTCTCCTGCCCGCTGTAGTGCTTTAAGTCATCAGCTTCAAGTTAGTTTGTATTTGACATTTTTGGTTTTCTCAAGCACATCTCTCAACCCCATGCAGGTATTGTCCCAGTCCGTATGATACAGGAACTAACCAGCAGGGTTTTGGAGCTGTTTCTTGATCCAGCTGCAGGGGGTCAAGGACAAGATAAACCCATTAGTAATACAAATACTAAATGAGCAGTCGCACCCAAATTTCGCCTCCCAGACTTCGCTTATCTGTAGGCCGGGTGTGACGTGTTTCTGGAGTTCTAAAGTGTTGCTTCATGGAACGGCTAACGTTGGCCAACTAGTTAGTTTGTTTCTGAGTGATAAGAGATTATGTTGGCGACGAACAGAAGAGTGAAATCGCGATAATGAGCAGTTCCTCCACGTTACATCTTGTAGAAAGACGTGATCCAGCCCTGCACTTGTTTTCCTACAAGATAGTTGGGCTGGTAGGAGTAAAGTTTATTAGTTAAACTAAATATGAAGCAAATGTATAGGTGGTGGATGTGAAATTAACTGCTACCAGAAATGACTCCATTGTTTCACATCCTGTATCCCTTTCCATCCAAATGAATTAAAAAGTAAATTCTTGTGGATTTTATTTGTTTTCAGTGCTGGGTAATGTGTCCTGAAATCTCAATGGCCTTTTATTCATTACCCATGCTCACTACATAGCAGGTCTCAAAACCTGACTATATTCTACCATAAGTATGGCTATGACAAACTTATTATTTATTATTATTTATTTATTTATTTATTTTTGTTGACTTGAATAGTTCAACTTTTTTTCCTTTTTTGGTAGTCTAATCTATTATTCTATGTTCCTGACAATCAATTTCAAATAAAGAAAGAATTTGAACATTTTAAATAATGGCCTCAAAAGCTTTAAGATGGAAAGAGACACCTACTCTATTTCAATCTTTAAGGTAAATGGTATTAAATCTGAAGCATACAAATGGATCTTCAAATATGAATGTATCATGCTGTTGTAAATGTCAGTAGTTCAGCATGTGAATTGTTGCTGACAGCATCACAATTGGATATAAAAAATACACACACAAGAAAAATGATCAAGAAGTTAAACATTCAAACCTAAAACCTAGTGAACATGAGACAATTGGCATGATGAAATCTCAAGTTGGTGCTATTTCCCAAGGCTCTTGAAGCAAGTTTCTTCTTTTTCTTTTTTTTGGGGGGGGCTGCAAAAGGTCAGTAGAACTCAGTTCAGTCATCTTTTTACTTATTTGATGTCTTCACAAAGCTTGAACTTGTATTGTGCCTGAGTGTAGTTATTCCCACAACTATAAAATGTCAAATCATTGGGTGGTGATTTATAAGGAAGTGTTGGGCATTCTCACTATGCCTGCTGAACTGGTCTAGTGTAAAATCTGGCACCGCATAAAAAGATTTCTCACATAATTAACTGATCATTTATGTAGTGTAGTGAATACGGCTTGTGATCCTTTTTAAAGCTAATCCAGTTATTAACCTCTCAATGCACAACAGGGCCCATGCCTCGTTTCTATGCCACTCGGACAAAGTTCGTGTTTCTCCAGTTGGTGTTCGAGGGGTTACACAAATACAGTGCCTTGCGAAAGTATTCAGCCCCCTTGAACTGTTCAACCTTTTGCCGCATTTCAGGCTTCAAACATAAAGATATAAAATTTTAATTTTTTGTGAAGAGTCACCAACAAGTGGGACACAATTGTGAAGTGGAACGAAATCTATTGGATATTTTAAACGTTTTTAGCAAATAAAAAAATGAAAAGTGGTGCCTGCAAAATTATTCGGCTCCTTTACTTTCAGTGCAGCAAACTCACTCCAGAAGTTCAGCTAGGATCTCTGAATGATCCAATGTTGTCCTAAATGACTGATGGTGATAAATAGAATCCACCTGTGTGTAATCAAGTCTCTGTATAAATGCACCTGCTCTGTGATAGTCTCAGGGTTCTGTTGAAAGCGCAGAGAGCATCATGAAGACCAAGGAACACACCAGGCAGGTCCATTATACTGTTGTGGAGAAGTTTAAAGCCGGATTTGGATACAAAAAGATTTCCCAAGCTTTAAACATCCCAAGGAGCACTGTGCAAGCGATCATTTTGAAATGGAAGGAGTATCAGACACTGCAAATCTACCAAGACCTGGCCGTCCCTCTAAACTTTCAGCTCAGACAAGGAGAAGACTGATCAGAGATGCAGCCAAGAGGCCCATGATCACTCTGGATGAACTGCAGAGAACTACAGCTGAAGTGGGAGAGTCTGTCCATAGGACAACAATCAGTCGTACACTGCACAAATCTGGCCTTTATGGAAGAGTGGCAAGAAGAAAGCCATTTCTCAACATTTAGTGTGATGTTTGGTGTGTCTCCCAGGTAGCTTGTGGCAAACTTTCGACGAGACTTTTTATGGATATCTTTGAGAAATGGCTTTCTTCTTGCCACTCTTCCATAAAGGCCAGATTTGTGCAGTGTATGACTGATTGTTGTCCTATGGACAGACTCTCCCACGCACTACTTTTCAGTTTTTTATTTGCTAAAAAAGTTTAAAATATCCAATAGATTTAATTCCACTTCACAATTGTGTCCCACTTGTTGGTGATTCTTCAGAAAAAATTAAAATTTTATATCTTTATGTTTGAAGCCTGAAATGTGGCAAAAGGTTTAAAAGTTCAAGGGGGCCGAATACTTTCGCAAGGCACTGTAAAGGATAACAGTGCAGAGTTTTCCAATCCAATCTTCATATGCACCTTTTTTTCCCCTCCCCTCTCTCTTGTATCCTACCTGTTGTTGCACACTGAACACTGACATTTTGGGTAGCAACTTGGAGACTGCGTCAATGTTACTGTATCTGTGGTTCATTAAGAAGATTAATTTTCATTTGTAAAGATAATCAACTGCCCTAATACACTTCACTACATATAACACATCAACAAGACGTAATGCAGCAGGTCTTAATGTGATGCTGCCTCATAGCCATGTTGGGTAGCCAGTTATGTTATTGGTCATCTGGGAAATCTATTACATCAGGAAGCAGTGCGGTAGCTGCATCACAAATTGCACACTCATGCACTATTCTACACCGTTTTGTTGTATAGTGTGAGTAGTGTGTTCAGACCGAAAACAAGAATATGTGTACTTATTCAACCGAAATAATGAACGTGGAATGTTGGACACTTCATCCACTGAAGGGTCGTAGCCTTGCTTACGTAGCGAAAGAGGGGAAGCCAGGAACGGATGCTGGTATTCTGCTAATGTTAGCGGTGTCAGCATTATGTGTATGACGACGTGTGCCATCAACTGGGAAACTTCATATACTTCTGGTTAGTTAAAAAAAAGCTCATGTTCAATTTGAGATGATGCTTCCCTTCTAAAACTTGTACATTACATGGTAGTGTATAGATTGACATTTGGGATACAGCTATAGTTAGCAAAAGTTAGTAAGCTAGCTGATTTTGACTTACCTTCGCTATAATGGGAGTGGGGTTGTGTTTGAGAAATATATGGCCAGAGCCAAATCACCCTGCAGCTTGTACCTGGTTTTCCACTGAAGCAGGATTGAGCCTGGGCAGAAACTGGATACGAGACCTCCTGGGGAAAATTAAGGTTGCTGCAGGAAGTGGTATTAAGGATGCCAGCAGGGGGTGCTCACCATGTGGTCTGTGTGGGTCCTCACCATGTGGTCTGTGTGGGTCCTAATGCCCCAGTATAGTGATGGGACACTATACTGTAAAAACAGCACCGTCTTTCAGATGAGATGTTAAAAATCCCAGGACACTACTCGTAAAAGAGTAAGGGTATAACACCCATCTACTGGTGAAATTCCTCCATTGGCCCTTATTCATCATGGTCCCCTAATAGTCTCCATCCTTGATTTGGCTAAATCACTCTCCTCACCAATAGCTGGTGTGTGGTGGTCGTTCTGGTGCACTATGGCTGCCACATCATCCACGTGGACGAGGTCCTTGAGATTTCCCCTATATAGAAAAGCAATACATAAGTCTATGGATGGTTATTATTATTATTAATAATAATAATAATAATAATAATAATAAATATATGGGAAACACAAATGGACTGTTTTACACCGAAATTGATCATCAGTGCAAATTCCAACCCATCAGTTGGGTCACTTGTATATGACGACTAGCAGCCGGGGAGAGCGAAGGTTTTACTTGCTTCCTCTGAGATGCATGAAGCCAACCAAGTGCATCTTTTTGAATGGCTGTACATACTGTGTCACACACTAAGGGAAGTGCTATCCGCCCCTTCTTCATGCAGAACATAATTAACAAATCTGACTGCCAAAAGAGTTATAGGCTATGAATACTTGCAGGTATAAAGACATTGTTTTCATGCTTATATTTATTTATAACCTTAAATTAAATGCAAATTATATTTACATTTATTCATTATCGCTTTTATCCAATGCGACTTACGAATGAGAAAATATAAGCAAAATTAAACCATTTAAATAGTTGTTGCCTATTCAGTGTTTCAGTGACAGTGGACTCTCTAGATGCATTTTTTTTCCTTTCACAAATTATAATATGCTGTAAGTAATTGTTGCCGAGCTACAGGCAAAAGAGTGAAACTTGAGCAAAGGAAGTATAGTACAAGTATATCATATACTAGTATCTACTATATTAGATATTGTCAATTGCGCCATGTGACGGTGGTCCATGTTTTCCTATGTCATCACGTTGTTTTATTTACAGTTAGGTTTTTGTATGTTTTCCTCCTGAAGTGCACTTGCAGTATAACCTTTGTATGGCTTTATGCACAACATGTTTGTTTTTACGTGACAGTTTCCAACCGCTCTTTATCCCTCAGAATTACAGACTGTTTTTGTACATGTAATTGAGCTCTGTTCTGATTGGATAGTTGATTCGTGTGTGAAACCACGCCCCTGTTTGTAAGTGTGCAAAACTGGGGCGGGGGGTGTTAATGTTGTGGGCTGAAGTACAACTTTACATCATGGTCGCATAACGAAACTGAATGAGAGGACAACTTGCCAGCTCTACAATGCTAAGATTACAGCATGTTTCAGAATGGTATATTTTTACCTTTATGTATTATTCTTATTTCTTACAAGAGGAGGATGCAGCACTTCTCAAGAAGAATGACCTTAGACCTCACTGTTTGTAATAAAGCAACAGCTCTGTATCAATATTGGCTCGTTATCAATATTATAAGAACGGATTAGGTAGGCAGAAGAAAGCTAGGCGGCTAGCATTGGCACATTGTGAACAGTGCATACTTTGCTGCTTATGAGGCAGCTATATCTTCCAGTCATACTGAATTGTCATGAGTGGGTTGTACTACTCATGAGTCGGGATTCTGCATTTGTGGTCAGTATTGTTGGAATTGCCCTATCCTTCAGCGAATACTTCGTGACATTGTTCAGAACTCAGACTGGATTGAAATGTTCAGGGATAAACCTCAGGCAGTCTGACATCTAACTACCTGCTGGGATCTTTCTCTTCAATAATCCTGCAATGAGTCTTCAGTGTAACTGGGTGGAGCTACCCTCCTGAAACGCAAGTAGACTTACGATTTCTGTGATGGTGACCCTTTAAAATGGTCATTTTTAAATTTAATAGCCATTTCAGTAGATTGAATTGATTCGCAAATACCAATACTGTTGTCAAGCCTAGTTTCCATCAGTAATGAGCATTTAGGTGGTTTTCACCCTGGGCATGTTTGCTGCATTCTGAATAAGTGTGATTGTTTCCGGCTCCCCCCGTGGCGTTGGTCTGGATTCAGACTCGCCTATAGTATATCGAGCTCTGGTGCACTCACGTTCCTCGTACATAATCACAAACACGCATGAAGAACACAACTTGACTCACTATTTAAAAAGATAAATTTATTATATACGTGTGTGTGATTGATTATTTTTAAATTACTTCAGTTTTTTTTGTGCAGCAGGAAACCATTGTCATTGGCTTAAACCCATGCGCCTGTTACTTTTACTTTCTGAGCAAGTGCGGACCGAAGTACGAGTTGTGTTCACGTTGACGAATCGTGGCACTGTTGCGGTGCAGCCAAACTCGGACCACCTCCTTCAGGTAGTCTCGGGTTCGGTTCTACTGTGCACTTTCCACTCCGCATGAGAGCATTCACGTTACTAGATTTTTATGCAAACTGTGCTCTGTTCCGGACTAAACTGCCCCTTTGAAAGCCCTCTTAGAGAAGCGCACTAACGTTGATTTTCACTTTTCAGCAGAGCAGCGGTGCTAGAAACATCTGTTGCTCTTCAGCACCCCTGTATAGTGGGATGGACTGATGAATGAATTAGCTAGTGCTGTATTTCTCAGAAGTACTTAGGAAAGCATTGTTTTCATTGATCTCGGCTTTAGTTTGTTGCTTTTTTCAATTTGTGCCTGTGAGTTGCTTTAAAATGTACACACTCCTCAGACCATTCCTCTTTGTATCCACTTGAAAGAAGCAGACTATTGTGTTGTGTGTAACCACTGCCATGGCAGAACACCATGTTGTGCCGTGAGAGTGTGGCTGATGTCAGGTGAATGGAAAGTTTAGTCTATTGTTAGCACTGTGTGTGCCAGAGGTCATAAACTGCAGATCATCAGAGGTCACATTAGAGGTAGTGATCTTGGCTATATCAACTATGTGGAATGAAAGAGTGGGAGGTCTGGGTGGTCTATTTTTGATGTCAGTATTCAGTGAATTCAGGTCACACACTTTTTTTTGTTTCTTTTTTTTTTTTCCTCTTCCCCCAGCATATGAGTAAGTAAGAATAACCGTCTACAGAGCTTGGCTGCATGGGTGTTGGGGAGGGTGTGAAATATAGATGGGGTGAAGGGAAAGAGGCCGTTGGCGTGCTGGGAAGCAATGGAAGGAGGAAAGCATGAAGGGTCAATAAGGGAGGAGGGAGGTGAGGAGAGACGTTTTGTATTCAAGGTGGATAAGAAAAGAGATTCAAATGAGAATAGGGGTGGCTTTGTTTGTATGTGTGTGAAAGGGAGAGGGAGGTTGGGATGGTCTCCTGAGTGCCATACCATTTTTGGCCTGACAATGCTCATTGTCCATGTTAAGAGAACAATCTGTGACCTTGCATTAAATCTCTCTCTCAAACTTCCTGAACATTGTTTGAATATAGAAGCATATATTGTTTTGAATATTTACTTTTAAACTGACTCGTTACAAGGCAGTAATCTCAAGTCAGTTTTGATTCCCAACTCACAAGAGGTCTGTTAAATGATTGATTGAAAACTATAGTGGGTGTGTGTTTGTGTGTGTGTGGAAAAGGGAAACATTGTGGCTATTAGCATCACTGCTACTTTGTTGGTGAAATAATTACTTTTGAAATTTTTATTCAATTTTGAATAATAGCAATGCTACCACCAAGCTGACGAAAGTAATTTAATTAATAGGTATACTATTTGACTTTTCCTCAAAGAAATAAAATTTTTGGGTCTCATTTGTTTAAAAAAATGTGTCCATAGATTGTTTGTAAAAAGCTTTTACTTAAAGCTTGGTATTGAGAAGTCAGGTTGGCTTCATTTGTACAAATGTTCGTGTACATTTGTTTAAGAAGACCCGTAAGTGTAGACCCTGCTTGATGAGCTTCAAACTGATGAATTAAATCGAGTTAGTGTGTGGAAAGAGTTACTGACACACGACATTGGCTTAGCTGCATTACTGGAAGATTTGGTGCAGGACATGGTTAGGGGGTGCTCTTTCACCATTTAGTCACATTGTTTTTTTTTGTAACTGAGGATTTGTGGGTGTCAGTAAATGTAAATGAGCTGTGTCAGTCCACACCAGTCTGTACTGGGATAAAATCATACATTTAAAATCTGTCCTGAATTTGTCCATTGTAAAGTTTTTTTTGTTTGTTTGTTTGTTTGTTTTTTGTTTTGTGATTGTTAGAGACACAAATGCACAAAAGTAAGAAACCTATTTGAATTGGAAAAATTGCAATTGCACGAAGTTGTTTTGCAGTGGTGTTCGTTGAAGTCTGTTGTGATGTCACATGATGCTCCTCTGAATATTGCGTAGTTTGCCTGACTTTTAAAAAATGTATTTATTTTGCGTTCATTTCTGCGATTTGCAAAACACAAAATCCTGGAGGAACTGCTATACATGTGAATACGACTTCTAGTTTTCCCATCAGATTACTCAAGTGTTGGTCAAGTTGGTTTCAGGTTATTTCATACATATAGACAGTCAAAATCAAGAAGCCATGTAATTGGATTGTACTGCTTCCTATGCTTAGATGTAAATCTGACATGATCTGTTGCATAACATTGCAGGTGCACAGTGTTGCCTTGTTTGCACTCTGTTCACATGGCAAAGTGCGGTGTCTGGAGCTGACATTTCCAGCTGTGGGGCTGTTAGTCATGTGCTTTTTGAAGGATTCACTCATGAAGGAGACTGGTCCGGTATACCAGCTGTGTGATGTTCCGGGGAACTGCTGCAGGAAATGAGGTGTGTAGAAATTCCTGTAATGGAGCAAGGTGCATCGCTGTGAATGTAATTGACTCAAATGATGCTGTTGAAGGGCTTAAATACATTATTTAATATTAAAATAAAAAATCTTTAGCCACACCTTTTGTTTACTTTTTTATTCTAGTTTTGCTATTATTAAATAAACTGTACCTTATTCTTTGACTGAATTACAGGAGTGAAAGCAAATGTTGTGTATGACCTCTTATGAACCTGAGTAGGAAGTACATTTTTAGCCCCCTTTCTCAAGTTGCCCTTTGCTTGATGGACAGTCTGGGTGCTTCTCGTGTCTATGTTCCATGTATGATGGAAGCATAAAAAGACTGATCACCGTAACAGGAAGTGCGGACTTCCTGTTCCTGCGACTGTAGTGTTGCACATGTTTTCACATCTGGTTAGTTGGTACAACACGCATGTCTTAGAAATGCTCTATCCCACCCATAGTGGGGTTTCTTTTCTTGAACATTGCCCACTCAGCTCACAGAGCTATGGATCGTTTATGATGGCTATTTATGTTAATTTTAATTATCCAACATCATTGCAGGAATTCTGTTGAAAACCCCTGTACCTTATTGAATGTTTGTTTTAAAAGGATGTGATCTAAAAGGTGTCAGTGCATCATTTTCTCTCTTGTGATGTTGCAACGTCTGACATTTCTTTCTAGCTTCCACTTTTTCACTCTAATGCAGTGTCAGTCGAAATTCAGCATCCTGAACTGGATCTCGGAAACACTGTTAATATTGTAATCCGATAACGTGGTTTGATGACCTTAGATATTTTGACATAATTTTCCGGTTGTGAAATTTGGAAAATGAGTCAACTTCTCATAAGTTGTGGTGATTGCAATCTACATTTAATATAATATCAGGCTAACATTAGTTTTAGTTTATAAAACTAAATGGTGTCAAATGCAAAATTTGTTCTAGCTGTATGTCTTGCATAAACATTGGAATTGAGTAGTTGAGATTTGGTTGTAACTGTTGCCCCATGGTGTTTAGTTGCCCTCTGGTAGGGGTCTAGGTGTGAGTAACATGAGAGGACCCCGTCTGTTCTGTACTCAGCAGATTTAAGACTGAATCACGTCATTGCTGTCCCTTCGCTGACTCTGGACATGAGGAACAGGATCCTGAGAATGAGAATTTTCCCCATATTATAACTACGTCCTATTGGGGCCTACTGGAGGGGATAATAATGCTGGAAGTTTCCATTCTAGAACTTTCAGGCATGTTCTGTTCCTTTAAAAAGAAAATGGCTCCTTTAATAAATAACAATCCATTTAAACGTTTGAAAAATGACTGCTCCAAAAGTGTCTGAGTGAGGTGGTCTCGATCTGGAGAGCAAAAGCGATATGAACCAACTGCAGGAAGTGAATGAAGCATGCCTTGAATGTAGAGGTGCTAACTGAGATACTGACCTGTGAGGTGCAACCCAAGCCAGAGGAGAGAGCTCCAGCACTGCAGAAATGTGATGTATTCTGGATGGGCTGACGAACAGAAAGAGAGACTAAATAATGAATGTGATGCACACAATTTCTTAAGTTAGATATTTATATGATTATCTATTAGTTTCTTTTTAGTGCCGCCTCAGTGTTCTCCATGATTGGGGATTTCTGTTTTCGCAGTTTAGTTTAAGGGGGGTACTCAATTAGTCAGGAAATCATACTAGATTTGTGATTCATTTGATATTTATTGAATTAATGCAATGGTTTAGGTTGTTTCAGTGAGTGGCCAGAAGCTGGTAGCTTGTGTGTGATTCAGCTCAGGGTTTAAAATTATTAATATTGAACAAGACCATGCACGAGTAGTTCAGCTGTAACACTCGGCCTATCAAAATGAACTTATTTACAAAATTGGCATGTTTACAGAATTTAATATGTGAAAGAACTAGGGCTGCAACTAATGATTTTCATAATCAATTAGTTGGCTGATTTTATCTTGGTTTTTTATTTCCGATTAATCGGATGAGGTGGGGCAAACTTTCAGTGCCCTTTTTTTGTTTGTTTAAAATAAAATCCACAAACTGAGTGTTACAAATTACAGACTAAAACTTTATACAACTGTTTGTCCAAAACAGAAAAGAACACAACACAAAAATATATTATTAATTTAGGACTGTAGTTTAATTCTTTGTTTTTTGTGAATCCGTTAAAAAAATGCATAAGTACTTGTATATAATATAAATAGAAACTAACTAAATTTGATAGATAAAATAATTTTTTATGGATGCACAAAAAGCACTGAATTAAACTTCAGTCCTCAGTCCTTTATTAATGATAAATACGCACTTTCACTGCACCTTGTGGTTTGTTACTTGCTGTATTTAGACCTATTATTTTACTTTTGATCATAATGTTTTAATTCGACATCACAGATCTTACTCGCGCTACACTGTATCACTGTGTCTGCATCATGCGTGATCAGCAACATGGCCTCATTACTCATTACACACACTAGATGGTAGAGTACTCCGTGCACAATGTAAGTGTCATTTGGGACAATAGTTTAGTATTTTACTCTCCGAAGTGTGTTTTCGGAACCGTAAGTAATGTAATGAGTAAATCTCCCCCGTGCTGCATGCAGACTAACCAATCAATAATGAAATTCGTTGGCAACGGTTTTCATAATCGATTATCGATTTTAGTGATAAGTTGTTGCAGCTCTTGAAAAAACAAATTAAAATGTTTTAAGGTCCCATGTTTTTCCCTTTAGTTGGGGTTGGTGCACTTACATTTTAATTTAGTGATGTTTCTTGGCTACGCTGAGATAAACTTGGCAGTAGCACCGCACACAACCCTAATTCTTTCTTTATAGCAGGTCAAGGCTACCGATATAGCTTTACACTGTATACACAGTCCATACTTTCAAAATGTATATTCGCAAAACTAAACTCCTTCGTGGGTTTTTGTTGTTGTTTTTTAGTCTGGTCCTAATTGAACATGTGTTAAACCACCCTTTAGTTGCATATGTCGTTGAAACCTTATCAACCCTACAACACATGATTGAGCTCAGACCCGGCTCATGGAAGATGAAACCTGGACCTCTGCCCAGCAGGACTGAAGAATGTGTTGAAGAACTGGTCACGATGTTGCAGTGGAGCTCAGATTTAAGTGTTGGGAGGAACGCTTAGCTGATGTGTGTCAGTTGGAGATGAGGCCTGGGAGAGAGCTCATGAGATTTATTTACATGGTACTAGACACATACACCCACTCCGGCTTGTTGTTTTTGATAGAAGGTGCATCCCACTGACCGGCTGAGTAAATTTTTTTTGGTGTGGTCTCAACATGTGGAAGGCTTTTGGGAAAACCATGGGTAGCTGAAAGAAAGAATCATTTTACTAGACCTTGTTTGGATATTTGCCAAATCTCCGCTGGTACAGATCAGCACAAGTGGGATGCATGTAACAAGAAGCCATGGAATAGCTGAGCCAGCTTTTCTGCAAGAAAGTGACTTTGTTCCCTGAGGCCCATTCAGAAAATGATGACTGGCTGATTTAGTTATCCTAACTACATTGACTGTTGCAGGAATGTTTAGGAGTTACAGCTAGATGAATAATATTAATGGAAGGGGTTGACTGATAGTGGATTTTTACTGATAACTAAGTTGGGCAGTACCTGCTGATAGCAGATTAAGCAACCAGTAGTTTTTAAAATTATACTAAATGAAAACATAACACTCAAAGTAAAATATTGCTAAATTTTATTACAAAAATACAGTACTGACTATAAATTAAAAAAAAAGTACAGTACATTTTCATCAAAGTAAATAAGTAATGCCGTGATCTCCACTTATATTGCCACCCTTGGTAAATATGAACAAAGAAGGCCATGAAAAACTGTCTTTTTTATGTATTTATTTATTTATTTATTTATTTAAATATATATATATATATATATATATATATATATATATATATAAGACCTTCACAGATCCCACAAAAATTCAGAATTTAGTCACCCAGGTGTACTAAAGTTTAAAATCAATGGGCATATACTTCAAGTATATTTCTCATATGAATTCATAAGGGTGCCAATAATTACTGCACGCCTATATTAAAAAAAATTAATAAGCCGGTTTTGTTTGCAATTGATTATACATGGGAGCATAGTATTTTGAACAAAAGGTCCAACAATCGACATTTTTTTCACAGCCATCTTTGCTCGTATTTACCAAGGGTGCTAATATTAGTGGAGGGCACTGTACATCCAAAGTGAACCAAAAAGTGACACAAATTACAAATAAAAATGGAACATAAAAAATGAATCCAAAAACACTAAATAACAAAATTTCTGTGGTAGTTTTTTCACCTCTAGAGGCCACTCTTGTACTGTATAATGAGAGCGGACTCTTCTCAGCCACTTCTGCAACGGACGCAACCAGGGAAAATATTTGGTGTGGAGTGGTGCTGATACCGGAGTTTTAGCAACCAGTTATCGTTGCCGATCAACCGGCCGACCTCTAATTAATAGCGAAGAATGGTCATAAATGTTCAAATAATTTGGTCTGCTTAGCTTGCTACGTCTTAAATTAAATCAAGTTAACCATCCTGAAAGGTCTCTGGGGAACTCTTCAATCTCAGCATGATTGATTTTTATTTTCTCCTAATTAGCTCTCAAACGAAGTAAATTAGCAGAGTTAAAGGCCTTTTTGAAATTCTGCTTTTCTCACACAAGCTGCACTCACTTGGTCATCTTTTTATTGGCACCCATTTTTGTAAAAGCCTTTCTTGTACATTGTGGAGTCCAGAAATGTGCTTCCAAAAGAGCAAAACATTCATACAGAATCTGCCAGAGAGCATGTTTGTGCAGTTTGATGACTGCTAAATAAGAGATTTTCATAGTGGGAAGGTCAAAAGTCATGTGTACTCTTATACATACAAATGCACATGTTACTGGAGGCTTGAAAGCATGACTGACCCCTTCTGCATGTAGGAAATCCCAGAGACTTCTGCACTATTGAAAGATAGTAGATTGAACTATCTGCAACATTTTACATATATATATATGTGTGTGTGTGTGTGTGTGTGTGTGTGTGTGTGTGTGTGTGTATAAAATGTAATTGGCCTTGGTATCATATCCTTAGTGTTCAAAGCTGGGGAAAATCAGTATCCCATGTCCCTTGGATAGGATTTTATGTCCAGACATTTTTTAATTATAGTAGCTTAACGGACAAGTAGGTTCAATAACCAGTAAGAAGAAAAAACCCTACTCCTTATATCTGCTAAATGGAAACTTTAATTTGGTGTGTTTAAACATAATGTTCTTCATGGTGGTGTGACGCACCTTGATGTAACTATAGCACACTGCTTATTCGGAGTCCCACGAATCCAAATGTCTGCTACATTATATGCCTCTGGCTGATTGTAATTTTTTTTTTTTTACTCCCCTCATTAGCCTGAATAATTACCATGCATGAATGACCTTTTCCGAATCAGGAACACGCAGGTATGTGGAAACACTGACGCAGCCAAGGGTAATAAACTCTTATAACTCACCTGCTGGCACAACATGCACTCACCTTGAATCTGTCAGGGGAAAATTGGTACTAGCTGGATTATTTAAGCTTGATTTAATAGCCAATAACCTCCCCCGACATCCGTGCCTAAACCAAATGGGGGCTTTTACTTTTACCAGCTGATTCACATGCTTCTGCTGAGGAGAGATGCATCCTGGGAGCTAAGAGCTTGGTTGAGATTCTTCAGACTTGTTTCATTAAACACCAGAGACCTATGTTTTTTCTCCGTGTCTTTATAACGTATGGACCTTCTGTAAAGGCTCAGCCATGACCTCTGGCTTCACTGTTCAGGCCCAGAGACGCTGAGAATGTAGAAAGCCCGATTTAGAGTGATCGCTATACAGTGTGTGAATTGGGTCGTCGAAGCTCAATGAGCAGTGAGATGCCTACTGCCCCCTGTAATGTCCTCTGGCATCTCTCCACTCCCATCCTGACTGTATTCACCTCAAATCAGAGGATCTGCGAGTGTTTTATGGTGAGAGACTTGGTCTGGGTTTGGCCGTGTACGCATGTGTGACTAATAAGGTACAGGATGAGCCAACATGCTGTTTAAAGGTAATGTTGTAATCACACAGTTAACAAGGTAATGATTCCCGGTGTTGCAGTAGACAGGCCACTCCACTTTACAGCGTTTACGCTCCCAATACAATAGAGTGCAGTGCAATGCAGAGTAGGAGTTAATGAGCTGTCGGCGCTGGTTAAAGAGTTACAGTGTGTGCTGAGTATGCTGTGCTGAGTGGTAAAACAGTGAGGAAATGCACCTGTCGTGATCTAGGTACACCTTGTTTACAATGTAAAATGTCACTTTGAGACTCCCATTATCTGGATGATGCTCATAATATTAAACTTTGAAAAATATTTATTTATTTATTTATTTAACGTTCCTCTCAAATTATGGTGGGAAATTTTAAAAATAAATTTTATGGTATATTCCATGTAAGGTTCAAGCAAAGTGAATAGTATGTACGAAAAATGTACGATCAAGCTAAATAGCGAAAAATAAAATAGTATGGATGCAACTTGCTTTAAAACAGCTGAAATTGTTTAAAATTGCTGGCCTCTGAATTGCACAAGGATTGGGCATTAATCAGGACTTCTGTGTGACTCTTTTTGACCAGTCAGTACTCTATTTTTAGCTCAAGGCTTGCATAGTACCTGGTTAAAATGGGCAACCCAAGTCCATACAGTTACTTTGGTTTGTACCGTCCAGTGGGGTGAGGCTTCTGCCAAAGGTTGTAGTGTTCAAATGGCTAGCCAATATCTTGTGCTAAAATAACACTTCAACCAAATGAGAATCTAGCATGGGAGTCTGCATGCCTGTCTAATCTCACTTACCTAGGTTATGACCTGCATGGTTTAGGGCTGGATCGTTTCATAGGAAACACTTGGGTCGGGTTGTTTTTAACTTGAGCTTCAAAATGGTTAGTTCCAGCTGTTCCCAAAATCCCAAAGTCGCTCTGGATAAGGACGTCTGCCAAATGCCGTAAAATGTACTAGTTTTGGTTAGGCAAGGTGTTGATATTCATGGAGGGTATTTCATGTTTAGTGTTGCTCTATGCTCTGACCAGTAATCGCAATCAGTAATGTTATAGGTTATTTTGCATATTTTATGCATTCTTTAGCATGAGCCATGTCTAATGACCTACTGATATAGACTGTACACTTAGCTGGTCACAACTATCAGAATATTGACACTTAATATCTCGTTGGCTATCCACAGTGCATGTGCATTTCCATACACATTTATTGGTTCCATTTGGAAACAAACATTTGAAAAAGCTGAGGAGTTTGATTACACAGAAGCCTATCCTCACCGTCCAATAAACATGTATAATAAGTCAGGTTTTGCTGTAGAGCAAAAAATAGTCTGTTTAGTTGTTTGCGATGGATGTGAAAATGGTCTCTAACGATTTCTCTTGCTCTTCTCTCGCACAGGCTTGACCGTGTGTGTGTGTGCCCCGCTCACCTTACTGTTTTTCCTGCTCCCGATTGTTGTGTGAGAGCGGACGTGTAACGATGCCTCCAGCGACGGGCGGGCCGGTGGGATACACCCCTCCAGAAGGCGGTTGGGGTTGGGCCGTAGTGGTCGGAGCATTCATCAGCATCGGCTTCTCCTACGCCTTCCCCAAATCAATCACAGTGTTTTTCAAAGACATCGAGGTGATCTTCGACGCCACCAGCAGCCAGGTCTCGTTGATCTCCTCCATCATGTTGGCAGTCATGTACGCAGGAGGTTAGTGGGTCTTGGTAGCTTCATCTGTGTTGCTCTGTCACTTTCTCCTCTGGCTTTCTAGTAAAGTAAACAAGTAGTCGACTGCTGTCTGGTTCTGAGGTACTACTGTGAATATCATGTATATTACGTGACCGGAGATCAAAGTTTTCGAATCCATTATCTTATCAATTCCAGCACATTTAGATTAATCTATATCCTGTTTAAACCATGTAATATTTGCGGTGATGTAAACATGGAAGTTAGAATTTTATTCTAGATATTTTTATAATGCATCTGGCTGAAAGAGACATCAGTGCCTAAACCGAATGAGCAAGCAAAGGTGACTGTGACAAGGAAAATCGTGGTAGGAAAATGCCTTAGAATAAACTAACGTTCTGCCTCTGGCTGGGACTGTGAATCATGAGTTATTTTCAAATTAGGTAGTGTATGATTTCTGGTTTATAAGGAACAGCCAATTTTGACCAACATGTCTTCTTTGATATAAATAAAATTTGTCTAATTGTGGTTTAACACTATTTCAAAATATTAAAATAATATATTTATAATACAGAAATGTCGACCTGAGAAGAGCTCTCTAATCAGCTAATTAACTCAAAACACCTGCAAATGTTTTCTGAGCCTTTAATCTCTGTCTGGTTCAGTACACACAACCACAATCATGGGGAAGATAAAAAGAAATGTTGCATTTCAATTGGAAATCAAGGTCCCAGAGTCTGGAGGAAGAGTGGAGAGGCACAGAATCCAAGTTGCTTGAAATCCAGTGTGAAGTTTCCACAATCAGTGATGATTTGGGGGGCCGGGTCATCTGCTGGTGTTGGTCCACTATGTTTTCTCAAGTCGAGTGTCAATGCAGCATCTACCAGGAGATTTTAGAGCACTGCTGACAAGCTTTATGGAGATGCTGACTTCCTTTTCCAGCAGGACTTGGTACCTGCCCGCAATGCCAAAACTACCAGTAACTGGTTTACTGACCATGGTATTACGGTGCTTGACCGGGCAGCCTGACTCACCTGATCTGAACCCCTTAGAGAATCTGAGAGACACCAGAGCCAACAATACAGATGAGCTGAAGGCTGCGATCAAAGCAACCTGGGCTTCCTCAGCAGTGCCACTGGCTGACTGTCTCCATGCACTGATGCAGTAATTCGTGCAAAAGGAGCCCCAACCAAGTGCTGAGTGAATAAATTAACATACTTTTCAGAAGTTCGACATTTCTGTATTATAAGTTCTTTATTCTAATATTTTGAGATACTGGAGTTTTAATTTCCATCAGCTGTAAGCCGTAATCATAAAGATTAAAACAAAACAAGGCTTGAAATTTCATTTCGTGTAAATAATCTGGTATAGGACAGTTCCACTTTTTCAGTAAAATTATGGGGAAAAAATTCACTTCCACGATATTAAAATTGAGA